>QANX01000096.1:118777-193268 GCA_003254975.1 Ochetophila trinervis
AATTATTTAACTAATAATTTTTTAGATATAATATAAATTTTAATATAATAATAAAAATAAAATTAGTAGTAAAAATAAGTATTTAATGTTCTATTTAGCTTTTAATAAAAGCTGAAAAAAAATCTTTTGGAAAAATTTAAAATTTGAACTTTTTCAAAATGATTTTAAGAAGCTGTTTTTAGGTCAACAAACATTTATTGACTTGTGTACTAAACATCTATTTTTTTAAATATAAATACTTATAACCTTTTAAATAAAACTTTTGGACAAAAAAAAAAGTTCAAATGGAACTAAATATCTCTTCTTATCTGATACTAAAAGCAAGGACCCAATTCTCTTACATTAATATTCAAAACAATTAAATTAAACTAAGTGTTATAAAAGGAAATGCAAGATGAGGTATTTTGACTGTTATGAAGGGAGACCTAAGCTTCAAAACCTAATGCGTATGCTTTTCAAAAAATAAATTATAACATTTAAATATTTAAATTGATATAAAATAAAATAAAATATAGAATATATAAATAATTCTTACTGCAAAATAAAATAATCAAAGTGTACATAAATATAAAATTAATAAATTATAATCTAATTTACAATAAAATATTTTTTTTTAATTTATAAATAATAATTTATAAATCTAAATGAGGATAAGATAAGTTTTTTATAAAATAAAAAAATTATATTTAACTATATATTTCTATGAAGCCTATGCCTCAATATTTGAGATGCAAAAAATGCAGTTTTGTGCTCGGAACGTATGCCCCATCTCTGGAAGCATGCGTATCACATATGCAATGTTCCAATTTTAAAACTTCGGATAATTTTTTATTATGTGCCTCGCCTAGAAGTGAGCTTCGGACGTAGCCCCAAATATGCATGTTAATACACCGATTAAACTTTCTTTTATGATGTATACACTCTAACTATTACATTGTCTACTTGTGTTATAATAAATTTCTTGTTCAATCAATATCATTGACTGGATTAAATGACAAGTATACTGTAAATAATTAAATAAACTTAGCTTTGATAGGAGATAGCTAGCTTTAAGTTTTGGTGGATAATTTAGAAAAAATCAAGGTTCAAATTAAATATGAAATAAGTGTATATATATATATATATAATTTAAGATGATTCTTGCGACCATGATTTGCTCACATAAAAGGTAAAAGAAGTTCACCATAACATAGACTTAATTATTGACAAAAATTAATAAAAAAAACCGAAAATGTGATCATCTTGAGTATTAATTATTCAAATAATAATTGATATCCTTGCATCATTAGATTCCTGCCCTCCACCAATTTCTGACTTTTATAACAAAAGAAGACAAAAAAAACGTATACAAATCAAAGTTACCAAGCATATCTTCTAAATTACATGCTCTATAATGCGCCATTCTAAAATCAATTAAAGTAACATTTTTGAATGAGTCACACCAAGCAATTTGCAGAGATAATGACGAGGCCACTACTCAAGAAGGGTTGTTTTACTGTTAATTGATTATATTTGGTGTGCTATCTGTCCTAATAAATTAATTATTATATTATCGTGATGGTCAAAGAAAAGATATAGAGGTTAGTTTACAACAGTATTTGGTGGAAAAATTCCAAAACTGATAACGTTAGCTTTAGATAATATTGTTATAAGTTTTACTGACTTTTATTTCACTTATGTCTTTCAGAAAAATTTCGATATGAATTACCTAATTACCTAATGAGTTTGAACAAAAACAAGGCTAATATTAATCCACCCAAAAGCTCTGTATCTAATGAATCAATGATCAGTTCAGACACTCAAGAAAAGTTTAGCCAAATTAATGTAAGTCAGTTAATTAGTTCACGAATCAAATTGATTATAGGACAAATTTTGAAAAGCAACCAAATTTTGGACATAATATTTTCATCATCAATTTGAAGCACAAAAGACAAGCTAACTAAATATATGCAACAACCCCCACCAAAACATGGACTAATTAAGCAAAATCAGAACAAACTGTTTTACCAACAAATTGATCAATTTGCTTTTGATGTTTTAGCTTTTAACGGATATATATATATATATAAATATATATGGTTCTACTAATATGAGTCACGTTGTCCATTACTCAATCGACAACAGTCTACTTGAGCAGGCTGATGCACATAATCAAGCACATCGAACGTATTATGCATATTAGATGACTGTAGTAGACTGTTGCCCACTAAATAATGGGCAACATCACCCACAATAGCAATTATATATATATATAGTCTGCCTATGGTGTGCAGATATATGTAAACTTTTTAATTTGTAAATTGTCACTAATAATCTATTATTAGTAACGATTTCGTTGCTTAGATAGATTATCAGCAAAGAATACACCACTGATAATATATTATTAGTAACGATTTACAAGTTAAAAATTTGCTTCGCACCATAAATTTTTTTAATATCGTGAAATTCATGTCAAGACGCCTTTGTTTTTTAAAATAAGATCTTAAATTTTAATTTGAGCCATATTTTATTATTTTTTCAGCTTAAGTGATAGATTAAAATTCAAAATTTAAAATTAGATTGTTATGACTTGAACCTAATTGTCTATATATATATATATATATATAGACATTTCTGATATAGTAAGGATAACTTATATGGCAAGTTACACATCTAAAGCATACCACATCATTTAAATATATTTTGATTTGTTTAAAAATCCGTTTTGATTTGTTTAAAAAAAACTAAGAAACAAGCTATCAGATTTGCATGACACCCACTAAAAATTATTATAAAAGATTAGATGGTTTTTTTTTTAAATTTAATTAATTTTTTTTTATATGACAATCAACATAGATGACATGGTTTGCCACGTAAACTATTTTTATCATAAAGTCATTACTGCATTTTTACCATATCAAAATTATATATATAAATCAAAATTATATATATATATATATATATATATATATTCTTGATATGAAAATTGTATTCGTGCAGTGAATTTTTTTGAAATATATATGCATCTAAACAATTAACTAAGCAAAGTAAGCTTACAAAAACAGATTAACAATGTTACTTTGAGTGCTCAACCTTAACATTCCAATAACAACTGAGAATGGACAGTCATATTTAGCCCTTGTTTGGCAATTCAATGTAACTTGAAAACTGTTTTCTGGTTTAAATGTTTTATGTTTTCTTTACTGTTGATATATAAAATCTCACCAACTGTTGCTCATGTACCATCTTTTACCATTGAAAAATAAGTGAGTCTGCAATACAAAATATGGCGTCATGAGGCCTCAAAGATCCTCCGACAGTCAAGTCAAAAGAGGAAAACGTGATTTTCTGTGAAAAACATAAAAGAAGAAGTAGGCATGTAAATAAATATTTTAGATGTCCCATATGATAGTTTAAGGTCTTTATTTATAGGATAAAATTAAAATTTCAGTAGGAACATATTATTAGTTAGGACCCTAATCAGATCTGGATTAGAACCATATAATTGTGATAGTTTACTTTCATTTTTTTAATCAGATATATATTGCAGTAGTAAAATCATCCCATACATTTTTTATTGTTTTTAGGGAGCAACATTGAGATTGCAAAGTGATGCGGATTATGTGTGACATTTTGAATTAATTTATATGACTTTTAGTAGCCAATCTTTTCCGTTACGTTGAACTGAATCCATTGTTTATCTGACTATTATTACATGTATAAGATAATTAGTATAAATTATAAAATAAAAAATAAAAAAGAAAGTAGAAGAGTAAGAAAATGAATGAGTAGGATATCCTTTAGCTTTGGTTAACCAAACAAAAGACGAACAAGAAACTCTTGTAATTAGCGTCTGAAGTTCCAAGTCCTATAAAGAGTAGGTTATATGCATAACTAGGCTTAGTAAATTTCAACACGATTCGTTAACACGATACAAACACAAATATTTTTTATGGGTTCGGATTTATCTGAAACGGATTAGGTTGATAACAGATTGATCCATTATGAACACGTTATCTTAACGGGTGTTAACTAGTTGACTCGCAAAAATTCATTAGACATATTATAGACTCATTAATATTTATTGGCAATTTAGTGATTTAACTATAAAAAAAAAAATCTAAAGAAATAAAGATGTGGTTGAAATTGAATATGTTTATGTATGTATTATTGTTATTTTAAACAATGTTGTTTTAGATTTTTATTATTCATTTGTACAAAGATTTAAGTATTGTATTTTTGTAGTTTGTTATTTTTTTTAACATGTATTAAGTAAGTTGATTTAGTTTTTTTTTTTTTATAAAAAAATATAAATATTTATGTTTGTCCGTGCTTCATTATTTTTTAATATGAACTATGAACTATAAATCAAATATATTTTTTCATTTTTTTAAATAATTTTAAAAATAAGTTTAACGTGCNCGAGCCGTAGATCCACCCGATCCCGCCCTCGTACCATTCCCTTCTGCTGCTATAGCCTCCATGGAGAAGGTTGGCAGAACACAATTCCTGCTGTGCTGCTAGAAAGAAAGAAAATAGATGAAGTGAACCGATCTCCTATTTATAAGGTATAAGGTGTTGGACTTACGACTCCTGAACTTGAAGGTGGGATTGTACCGGTCGACTGAACGATGGGAGGAAAAATCCTTTGAAGGGCGCCTATTTACTAACCTATTTTATTGGGCTTGCTTGGCTTTCTCTTAGCTTCCCTTCACTTGTCCCATATACTTCAAGAGGAATCGGGTTCGGGTGAGCAATGAATCCGCTCGCGCTTACTTACTTTAGTGGTAGTTCGAGCTCGCTTCTAGTACCCTTACAGCTACTGCTTGAGTAAGCTCTCTCTCCCGAGCCTGCTGAAAAACTACAGACGTAGGCTTTTCTTAGAGCTGAGAAACTACAAGGCGCGCGCTTTGAAGCAGCTGAACAAGAAAAAGATATGATATAGAAACAGCCCTAGCAACAGCAAGGAGCAATATATCATCTTTCAACAGAAGGAAAGAACACCGGAACGATCTGTCTACCCCCCAAAAAAAGCTTCTGCTATCGAAGAAAACCGGAAAAGATTGGCTCGCCTCCTCCTTTATCCCCAGTTTAGAAACCTGCCCGCCCCGAGGAAAAATATGTGTCCAGAAACGCTATGTGAATAGGGTCTTTAAGCCCTCACCCAGCATCTAGTTCAACCAACATACGTTTCAAAAAGAATTTCATTTGGAAGCCTATAGCCATTTCAGCCGTACTCCCTATTCTCTCTTAAATAAAGCTATGAAAAAACTGGAGTAATGTGGAATGACTTTTCCCATTCCTGTGAGCTGTAGAGTTAGTTATCCCTTATCATCCCTGGTATTCCTCCTCTCTATGAGATGTGGGATCGACCCCGCGAGCCCTTCCTGTCTCTACATCCTTTTGGATGATAAGGCATGCCTATCCATGTTTTATCCAGCCTTTGCTCCACTATCAACCACCGGAATGGTCATTTTGCCTGCCCCGCTTTCCTCTCCCGCGGCAAGAGCTCGTTCGCCAAGTCCGAACTCCCACTTTATCGTCGATGACGGCTCTCTTCGATGCTGGCAACCGCGTTTGACCCTTTTCCGCGCTTCTTTCAATTTCCTTACATTCTAGCTGAAGGAGAGACTTTACCTTTACTTAGAGAGGGGCAGCAATACTAACTACGCTCTTCCGTGCTCGTAGGTTGACTTCCCTTATGCATCCAGCCGCTTCACTAATGTGAATAGGTTATACAGAAAGGTGGGTTGGTTATAGACTCTTATGCGCCTCTTCGAACCTTTTGGTATGTATTGCCCCCTAACTATAGATCAGATCCACCAGACGAGAAACTAAATTCCGCACTGCTGCTGAGTCGTCGGACTTATCCACCAAGGGATTCGTGGAATTTCTGTGGATTGCGTTGGAGGAAATCTACCAAAGCTAGGCAGATAGATAGACTCCTTTCCCGCTGCTAAGGGAGAGCAAGAAACAAAATAAAATTCTTGTTTTTTTATCAGCGCGGGTATGCAGGTACTAAGAGCCCTCTCACTACCAACCAGCAGACATCATCTGGNAAAAATATATATATTAGTACAATATTATCTTATAACAATTCTTTGTGCCTTTATAATTCATATATATTAACAACAATTGATAAAAGTTATGATAAAAATATAAATTTTTTTTAAAAACATATATACTAAATAAGATTCATGATTCAACAACTTTTACTTAAAAGTTTTAACAAAATGGTAACTTCTTTTGGAACCTTAGGCAAATAATGCCTTAGTGTTCTTAGCCCTGGTTCCAGGCAGGTGGCATTTACAACCAAATTTTATGTGCATTATATGCAAGTAAAGCAGTAATAATCCTAAACTAATAAAACATGGAGTAATGAAATAGCAAAGGACATTGGTAGCTTCCATAATTGAATAGTAAAAACATGCAAATTAGGTAAACATCCCAATAGCCTTGCAAAACCTCTTCATGTTTTTCTTGTCATCCATCAAATGTCAATCCACAGAAGAACTGGTTTCTGCAGTTTCATCATCCTCGCTAAAGCTAGATGGCATCTCCATGGTAGATCTACATGATTGGTCATTGCAGTCAGAAAGAAGAAAGTCATCCATATATATAAGTGTTTATGAGAAATGAAAGGATAAAATTTAAATTTATTCTAGCTTTAGTGTTACTACATTTACAGCACTTACAAAAACCATAAACTCTTAAGCAATGCAAAACAGTTTTTTAAGGACAAATTATATTGTTGAAGGGTGTTGGATGGATGTTAGAAACTTGTCCTTTATTCATCTGAATCAGGTAAACACATTGATAACATGACTTTGTCAACATCCGAATTGCAGTGGCACCACTAACAGGAATGAGCCTAAAATCATAAAATCTAATTACTTCGTTTATTGAGATAACCATCTCAATCCAACTGATGGGTTTTGTGCATTGAACGACAAGATGACGGGACTCTTGGAGCAGGATAATTGCTATACATTTCAGATCTAAATATTATTAGGTGTAAGATAAGGTAGTGAAAGTGACTTGATTAAAATATTGCCAAGTCACCCTTGCTCCTAAAAGCTTCCATGTTAGAAAGTTGCCGCAACTACATATTTAAAAAAAACAGCACATTAAATTAGGGATTAAACAATTAAGGCTCTGATAACATGCTAAAATTACCTTTATTCCAAAAGCTTTTGATCCCTATGTGTATCAGACCAACACTAATAGACAGATTTAACAATTGGCAGCACCATTTTCCTTTTCAAATTCTATTATCATCCTCCTCTTCACCCCTTTCTACTTTGTTATTTTTCTTTTCCCACCAATCAACAACAAGAAGGTTTCATGGTATAGGAAGGGATTGCAATCACTGTACCAAGAAAGTGAGACACCAATCATCATGGGTACAATACAACTGTCCTTCAATAATGGCCTCCCATGAACAGTGTTTGTATTTTGGTTTTGACACATAACATCAATAGCGACATAGTAATTTCATAAGCTAACTCAAAAGAAAGCCCCAAGCAAATAATTGTGAAAATAAATGAAAATTTTGATTAATCAAATTTGCTAAGAGAATACAAGCACATATCATATGCATGCTACTAGTGGAAACATGCATCTAGAAATTTTGAAGATGCTCTTGTACAAAAGAGATTACAGTCATAGCAAAGATCATACTAACCCTATAATGAGATGACTAAGTGGCGGCAATGGAACAAATGATGAATTTGTACCATAATCTCGCTGCGGACAATCATCCCGAACTTTCTTTCCGGCCTTCAATATTGAAGAAAGAAATTAAGTGTTAGCAGCAAATCAAGACACAGTAACAATGCAAGTAGGTGCATATACTTGTATGCATATTATAATTGTCCAAAAGTTAACTAATTTATAAACCCACCATCATCTCATCTATTGGCTTCATCTTTACTTTAACTGGACTGCGTTGCTCTTTTATGGCTTTAATTTCTTCATTATATTTATCTTCCTTTGCCTAGAGATTAATAAGCAGAATTTAAAGCAGGTACTTCAACATGGTTATGTATAGAACACATAAAGGTGTAAAGTAGAAATCTAACCTTTGCCATCATCTTAGGTTGCCTTCTGTCCTTTGTATCAAACATCTCACGGCCATATCGTTTTGAAACTGAAGGCTTTGATTTAGAGTACTCACTCCTATGGAGAATCTTTGCGCTTACGTTATTATCCTCATCTAACCAAGGCATTGATTGCTCGCTGGAGATTTTCCCACTATATTGACCATGATGTTTTAGGGCAAATTCAGCTGTCACCCCTTCAACACCATGTTTAGAGCTCATCCTACTATTCCTGTTGTAACCAGATTCATCGTATGTATTCAAGGTAGAGTTTCTTCCAGGTAGTGTACCAGTATGATTGAGATAAGTTGACTTTTTCCTTGATTGATTGCCAGATTTAATCTCCTGGCCTTCAAATCCGTGCATTATAGGAGCTTCATGAACATAGGAATCCTTTGAACTCACCTTCGAAGCATATACTTCATATCTCTGCACAAACATGAAAAGAAGTAACTACACATGTTACGAATAAACTAATGTTGTGAAGATAAAAACACAAATAAAGTTTCAAGATTGTTGAGTATGCAATCCATTGCATGTTAATGCATAAAACAGCCCACAGAGAGATTATAGTTTGACCTAAAGTCAACATTATGAAATAGTATTACATGCTGCAAAATTTAGAAGAGATGTGGGGGGTGGGGGGGAGAGAGAGAGAAGAGAGGGGGTGGTTTGGGGTTGTGGGGTAAGAAAATATTAAAAAGAACATAAGCCCAAAACAAAAGGGCCTCTTTCTCAACCTGAACCCCTACATAAAATGGCTATAACAAAAATCGGAACCTGAAGTGAAGCACCAAGCAATAATTGATATTCACAGACCACAACCTTGCTTTTGTCAAAGATGGTAAAGTTGCACCCAAAGCTTACACAGCTAAAAGATTTAACACATATTTCCTATGAAACAACTTTTTATTTGAATCATTTAGTCATTTTGGTTGTAGTAACCTGATAGGAAAAAGAATATAATATCTTGATCAATTTCCCAATTTTTTTTTTCTAGAGCCCTAAAATATGTTCTTCTTCAGAAGGTATTCTTACAGCTAAACAAATAGAAAATAAATCATTCAGAGTAGACACCAAACAATTCAATTAGTGATGGCAACAGGGCAGGGCGGCCTCCCCCCTACCCCACCCTGCTGGGATTTTTCATCCCCATCCCCGCCCCATTCTCCGTTTATGTGGGAGGCAAGGCGAGGTGGGTTTCCCCATTACCTGCCCCGTTGCCCAATTTATTATTTTTATTTTTAAAAATTATTTATATTATATATAATATAAACGGGGAAGGGACTATATTCCCTATCCCCGCCCCGATTCCCCGTTTAATTGAGGATTTCCCACCCCGTTAGGGGCGGGTCCCCGCGGGGGTTGGGGAGGGCGGGGCAAATTGCCATCCCAAATTCAATATCTTGTCAAGATGAGTTTAGAGACTAAGGGGATCACACTGAACAGATCTAATAAACACTGTTTTTGTCCTACCACATTTTAAAATATAAGAAGAATGTCTCAGATTTACTTACAGTGCTAGGACTGGGTTGCCTTTTCACTCCAGAAATGTCAGGAGAATGGGGAAGAACAGAATTCTCAACACTGTATCGCTCTGCTGTAGAATTCAGCAAAAGAAATGTTACACAAGTAATGAAACAGAAATTTTTTTTTTTTAAATAAAAAAACTATAAGAATGCGAAATGTATCAGTATGCTAGACAGAAATTTTACATGCAAAAAAGCAGAGAAGAGCTACCTCAGCTCTCTTAACCAAAGAAGTAAATGCATGTGGCTTTCATTTTAAAATTTATTTTTTTCACTTTAATTTCATAAAAACATTACTGCCAGAATAATAGTTCGCAATAAAAGATTAATGATGTAACATTCTCATAGTTATTTGACTAATTTTTTTGGTGAATATAGTTATTTGATATTTGATTTAGAAAGATACTCCTATGTTCTTTAAAACCCTGTCCCTCTCCCCACTGTCTCTTCTAGTCACTTAAAAACAAAACCCCACATCATCATATTGCTCCAATATCATTCCAACTAAAAAATAATAATAATAAGTACAAAAGAAACAGACAAAACTCGACAAGAACATTGCAGCAGTAGACATTATGTATATAACATTATAAACATAAGAACTATTGCTCTTAATTTATTTTCTCTTTATCATGTGTTTTGTAAATCTACATTTATTCCATCTTCCTGAGGCCTGAGTTCAGTTCTTCTCGAATACAAGCATGCAGCTATAAAACACTAATATCAAAAGCAAAAACAGGACAAACACTGCGTCTAACCAAAACCAGCAGTTTGGCTTGGCTGTAACTGAGAATTCTCATGCCCCATAGAATGATAACACCAGTCTATATGTAAGGTGTCAAGTTATGAAGTTGTCCATGTCAACTAAACAGGCCAACCTAGGCTTTATGAGAGAAAATGGAAATAGATTTCAGAATGACAAAATACACATAAAGCAAAATCACAAGTTCGCAACAGCTTCATCTTAAGGAATTAAAAATATGAAGCATTACTATATAACATAATTTAATAATTCTCAACGAACCTAATGAAACCTAAAAATAATTATTAAAACATACACACAGAGGAACAGAAAGAAAAACTATGATCAAAATTACAAGGATCCACAATTAAATAAATACAAAAACAAAAAATAAATAACAAAAATTGAATAACATGATTTAAAGTTACAAAACAACAGTTGTCACTAATGGAACTGGGAAAAGTATACTTAATACAACATACATAAATAACTTACCATTACCAGGATCCCTAGCTGGGGATTCAAATGCACCAGGAGGAAGTGGTTCAAATTCTACACCAAGTGGTGGACCATCCACCTGATAATGCTTCCCCAATTGCCTCTTGACAGCTGTAACAGCAGCATTTTCTATTTCACCCTTAACTTTCAGATATCCTGAGGGCTTATATCCCATGTTTCTAGAGCCCTTTAGATTTGCACCTGCAATAACTCCGTCATGTTTTAGGTACCTAGAAGTTTCCATATCGTAAGGATCATCACTTTGAGAAAACAACCTATCTTGCAATGATGAGCTACTTTCGGAAGATGTATTATCTACACCACTAACTCTTTCAGTATAATTATTCCTATGATCATGACCGAGTTCTGCGGCTGGAAAGTCATGCCCATAAAGCCTTCGACTTTCAACTTCCCTTGGATCGACATGCCTATACTCTGCATTTTTAGTGCTGCCACAGGAATCTTGCCCAAGACCACTGCCACGATCCTGTACAATGCCACTTGAACGATCTTGTCTTCCATTAATGAATTTTTCATCTCTCAACAATTTTTTGTCCTTTAACCTTCGGTGGCAAAACCATCCAGATATCTGCTTTTCTGTCAATCCTAACTCCTCTGCAAGTTCTGATTTCATTTCCTCTGTAGGATATTTGTGCTCTGTGGAAGTGTAACAGCAAAAATTCTTATAAGACTAACACATTTTTTTATTTTTTTGGTTGGGACTAATAACAGCATATAAAATTCTCAATGGTTATTCAGATATAATTGTCATGATAAGTATCCTTACCATTATAAAATTTCTCTAAAGCCATAACCTGGCCAGGTGTCTTGAGCCGTCTTTTCTTATTATTATCTTGGGAAACTTTATTCTCCTCAGAATGCACTTCACTTGATTCTAAACATAAATTGAAACTTAGAAGTTAATATATTAGCAAGAAAAGTAATATCTATGGTATGTTGCTCAATCATAAATATAATATGCCAGGGTCATATAAACATATGTTTCCCAGTATTAGCACAATTATTAGTAACACATGCTGCAACACAGAGCCGATTCTCCATTTGATGATAGAAGACATGAGGAACTTTATTTCCATACAAAAGACAATTCGTAAACTGTCTCTAAGAAATCTTAGTAAGTAGCTGGCTATGTAATAAGGAAGATTTGGTTTAATTTTAACACTTTCTTCTCCACATTTTTCTCTTTCAAAAACTTAACTGCCTTTTCTCTATTACTCATACCCAATCTTTGCAACGAACATCACTTTCATAGATTCCTTGATTTCCTATCACTTTGTTTCATGCAGTGGTTACAACTTACATCACTTTCTTCATCTTTTATCCAGTTTGCCTAAATGTCCAATTTTCTGATGGATCACAAAGAAAACCTGCTTTGTATTTCATACATGTGAGCCATAGTTAAACTCCTAACAGCATCCAATTTTCATAAGCTCTTTCAATCATAACAATTTTTATTCCCTTCAATTCTATAACGCAATCAATGATATACTTCTTTTCTATGATACGGTTGCATCATTATATTTATAAACTTCAAGAAACACTTATGAGAGGCCATCCACATCTTACTTGTCAAATATTCATTAGAAAAACTGGATCACTTGCTCTGAATAAAATTCCTCATTCCATAACCGTTTTAGATAACTGAAGCACAACCATTGAAACTTGGCATGTTGATATAATTACAGATTTCAATATAACACAAGAACACAATTCAGATGCGTCTACTTTGATTGAAGGACTACAAATAAATTTAAAATAAAATAAAAATAATGCCCGAGTTGGTTTCGAAGTAAATGAAGAAAACTGTAATTATTGATAAGATATTGAACTTTACCATTTAGGAGCCGGAAGAAGGGAAAAAAAACAACATGAGAAAACCAGAAATCAAAATTTCATTATTTTTTCCTTCAAATTTCTCATTTTTCTCAGCAGCCAATCTCATAAAATTCAAAACTCAGATGTTTCCTTCTATCATTGTAAAAACTTTGCAATGCATGCAAGTGATTCAAATTCCCAAATAATCAATCAAGCAATCAAATGCAACAATCCCAGAGACACAACGGGAAACGAAAACCCAAATCCCTAGACCGATATGAGATTGCGAAAATAGCATCAAACCTTCCATGGTGTGTCAATTTCTGAAAGTCCCTCTTCCCTTAAAAAGAGTTTTCTGACTTCTAGAGGCTCAAAAAGAAAAACCCATTAGACAAAAATCTTGAAGCAAACAAATATACAATTGGGTTTTGCATGTTTTTGTTTGCATCTAATTAATTCCTGTTGTAGAGAGAGAAGGCAAAAAGGCAGAGGGAATTTTTTCTCTCTCTCCTCCCTTTTCCCCTTCATTTTAGTTTCTTCTTCCAATTAACTTTTACAGTGGAGGTTTTTTATTTTTTAATTTTTTTTAATGTATTTATTTACCTTATTTAAATCCTATTTTGGCTCTTTCTTTTTCTTACCCTGAAAGTGTATATATATATATATATATTTTTTTTTTTTTTTTGCAAGGCCTGAAAGTATATATTTTAAGAAAATATAAAATAAACGCCATGTTTTCCTTGCCATGAAAGGCCCAGTTATTACGATCCAGTAGTTCTTGGATGGGTCAAATTTTGGACCCACATTCAATTATTTTCCTTCCATAGTTCTACATTCTGATGCTAGCTCACGCTACCGATCATTTATTGCTCTGTTAAAAATATCAAAAAAAATGTTATTGCTCTGTTGCTCTCTATTTTATTATTAAAAATTTATATGCAACTGTTTTTACGAATGATATAGTCTAATGCATTATTGGTAAGTAGAAATTATAAATAGAATTTATATTTTTTATTTTATTATTGTACACGTGATTATAAACAACTTTAATTTATTTGACATGTAATAAATAAAAATAGTAAAAAGTAAAAAGGAATTTTTTTTCTTTTTTATCTAATATATATATTTTTGTATATACCACCACAGAAAATTTTTATATAGATATAAATAGATATATTAATTTTTGGGTGAAGAAAACTTAAATCTTTTTTATTTGTAAAAACTTATATTCATTTGATTTGGAAATAAAATTTCTACCACTTCTTCATTAGAACAAAAATGACATGGTCTGCCCATTGCAGTAACAATAATCTAATAACCAATTTCACAAAAAAAAAAAAAGAAAAAAAAAATCTGATAACCAAAAAAAAAATAAAGAAATTACAGAATCTGAATATAGATTTGTATTGAATTGTGGGTTTTCTTTCTTTTGAGAGTTGAAGAGTGAAATATACATATAGCAAGTTACAAAAAAGTGGTGCTTATAAAAGTGTCCAAAACCCAACAAATTGGGTTACTATTTTTTTTTTTTCATTGCACTGATGACTCTTTAGGTACATCAAAAGGGGTCAGTTAATCAAATTGGCTAAAAATGGAAAAAATAAACTTATTTGTAATTATTATAAACGTTATATATAATATTAATTTTGTTAATCTTTTCTTTCTATTAAAACTTTTAAAGATTGCAATTCATTTGAAAGGAAGCTGGATTCTTTTGGAGAGAATTGATGTCACTCACGCTATCTCATAGATGCATAAATTTGTATAAGAGTTTTAACTCTTTGTAGAATACTACAAAAACTGTAGAAAAAAAGTGATAGGTGTTGGGTTTTGTAACGTTTGTAACTTAATGAATATATTAAATAGTTTTTAATTTGTTTTAATTGTTTTTATTTGTATTAATTTCGTTTTTATTTCTTTTGTTTTCCGTTACATTTTTTGTTTACTATATATATGTATATAGTCTTAAGGTTAAAGAATACAGAAAATAGATAAGGAAAAAGACAGATAAACGAAAGATTAGAACGTGATTTTGAGTTATAGAGAAAGAGGTGATAAAATTTAGGTATTTTCTAAGTTCGAAATTAAATCTTTGGTTATGCTAAAGCTAAAGATTGAGAGTATCCGTTGTATCCTGGGAGACGATCGTCAACAAACCATTTGCACCTGTGGGGACGAAATCGTTCTTAAGGAAGCTGTGGTATTACACAGACCTCGGAATATTATCAAAGAATTTGTATACAGGTTCTGTATTATTTCTCATGTATTTAATTTTATTTGTTAATTTGTAATATATATATATAAATATTTGATTAATGTTCATTTAGTTTTACAATCTTAAGAACAATTTTCTATACTGTTAATCTTATTTATTTATATATATATACATACTGGTATATGATTTTTGTTATGTTTTAATATATTGCCGAATCTATTTTTTGTGGATTTATTTTTTATGGTCAATTTTAATTTAAATTGAACTCCTATTTCGAACGTGGGTGACGAGACGAAGAAAACGTGACAAACGGCGTCGAAAACGGAGGTCAGACGAAGGAGATACAACTGGGTCATGAAACGGGTCGCGAGACCCATGACCCGAACCAGTTGCAGGAAAACGGGTGAAGAAGAAGACCCAAAACGACGTCGTTTTGACGCTTTGGGCATTTGGGCTGAGGCAGCAGGCCTAGCATGGCTTGAGCTTGGTCCTCGCTAGGCTTGGCCAGAGTGTGGGCTGGGCTAGGTTTGGGCCTAGGTCAGTCAGGCCCAATAATTGGCTGAGGCACAGCCCGTTTGTAGGGCTGGCCATGACACGTGGATAGCCACGTGACAGAAACGTGTCCGACACGTGGTGACATGGCAGGTGCCTCGTGGAATGTTGACCAATGTTGACTGTTGACCAATGTTGATCATTGACTGTTGACTAATGTTGACCGTTGACCGGCATTGACGGTGTATACAGAAATTATGTGGGTGTAAACAGAAATTTGTGGGTGTATACAGTAAATCCGTGAGAATTTTAAATTGAGTTTTAAACCTCAAATTTATGCAATTTTCTTGGTGAAATTTGTGTAATTAGTATGTTGGGACAATTTTGTTCAACAACTAACGAATTTATATAATTCGTATACAGGAAATAGCAACAAAGGTTAATGTTTCCTCAGACAATGTGAATACCTTTCCTGTGGCAAAAGCACCAACTTTGATGGCACCAGTTTCTGTACCCGTGAATCATGCGGAGGAACCGGAGAAATTTGATGGAAAGGATTTTAAAAGGTGGCAACAAAAGTTGCTATTCTATTTGACCACATTGANTGTTGATCATTGACTGTTGACTAATGTTGACCGTTGACCGGCATTGACGGTGTATACAGAAATTATGTGGGTGTAAACAGAAATTTGTGGGTGTATACAGTAAATCCGTGAGAATTTTAAATTGAGTTTTAAACCTCAAATTTATGCAATTTTCTTGGTGAAATTTGTGTAATTAGTATGTTGGGACAATTTTGTTCAACAACTAACAAATTTATATAATTCGTATACAGGAAATAGCAACAGAGGTTAATGTTTCCTCAGATAATGTGAATACCGTTCCTGTGGCAAAAGCACCAACTTTGATGGCACCAGTTTCTGTACCCGTGAATCATGCGGAGAAACCGGAGAAATTTGATGGAAAGGATTTTAAAAGGTGGCAACAAAAGTTGCTATTCTATTTGACCACATTGACCCTGGCTAGGTTTTTGACTGAACAGGCACCAGAGATCAATGAGACTAGCGATGTGAGTACTCTCATGGCGGTGGATGCCTGGAAGAGTTCCGACTACCTGAGTTGGAATTATATTCTGAATGGCTTATATGATGCTCTGTATAGTGTATACAGTAGCAAGAGGACAGCGAAGGAGCTGTGGGAATCTTTGGATAAGAAATACAAAACTGAAGATGCTAGATCCAAGAAGTTTGCAGTGGGTCGTTTCTTGGATTATCAAATGGTTGATACCAAGACTATGATCAATCAAGTCCAACAGCTGCAGGTTATCATACAAGAAATCCATTATGAGGGGATGGTGATTAGTGAAGCTTTTCAAGTGGCATGTGTTATTAAGAAAGTGCCTCCAGGTTGGAAAGACTTCAAAAACTACCTTAAGCATAAGCGAAAGGAGATGAGCATGGATGATCTGATTGTTAGACTTCGCATTGAGGAAGACAACAGACGATCATAAAAGAGGTCATCATCGCAGGCTTTCGTTAAAACTAATGTGGTGGAGCGTGGTCAAAGCTCCAAGACCAAGAAATTTGCTGGAAAGAATTCCAAGCTAGGTCCCAAGGGAGGGGTATTTAAATATCCTAAATTCCAGGAGAAATGTTTCAATTGTGACAGAATTGGTCACAAATCGGCAGATTGCAGACTGCCCAAATGGAAAAATAAAATGGCACATGTGGTGGAGAAACTCACTAGAGAAGTCGATGATATCGATTTAAGTGCTGTAGTTTTTGAAGTGAATCTTGTTGGGTCAAACCCAAAAAAGTGGTGAGGGTTGTTCACTTCCTTCGAACCAACTGAAAGTGGGGAGAAGTTATTCATGGGAAATTCTGCAACGTCTGAAATAAAATGTTAAGGGAAGGTGATTCTGAATATGACCTCTGAGAAAGACCTGACTTTGAACAACGTGCTGTATGTACCAGATATACGGAAAAATCTGGTATTTGGATCGCTTCTAAGCAAGCATGGATTTCGCATGGTGTTTGAGTCTGATAATGTCATATTGTCAAAATATAATATGTTTGTGGGAAAGGGCTATGTAGCCAATGGGTTTTTCAAACTTAATGTAATGACTATAAAGCCTAAAAATATGAATAAAGCTAATACTTCTTCTGTTTACTTGCTTGAGTCTTCCAATTTGTGGCATGGTAGACTAGGACATGTTAATTATAATACTCTGAGGAGATTAATTAACTTAAATCATATTCCCACATTTCAAATTGACAATAAATACAAGTGTGAAACTTGCGTTGAGGCAAAAATGACGAAGTTATCATATCACACTATTGAAAGGAATACTGAACCTTTAGATATGATCCATAGTAACATATGTGATTTGAAATTTGCACCAACGAGAGGAGACAATAAATATTTTATTACCTTTGTTGATGATAGCACGAAATATTGCTATGTCTATTTGCTAAAGGGCAAAGATGAAGCCTTAGGGAAATTTATACTCTAAGTTGAGAATCAACTTAATAAGAAAATTAAAATAATTAGGAGTGATCGCGATGGTGAATATGTAAATCCTTTTGGTGAATTTTGTGCTCAAAATAGGATTAGACATGAAGTCACTCCACCGTATTCACCACAGTCCAATGGTGTGGCTGAACGGAAAAATCGAACCCTCAAGGAAATGATGAATGCAATGCTGTTAAGTTCTGGGTTACCTCAGAACTTGTGGGGGGAAGCTATTTTATCAGCAAATTACCTTTTAAATAAGGTGCCCCGGAAGAAAGAGGTGAAAACACCTTATGAGCTTTGGCATGGAAGACAGTCCTCCTACAATTATTTACGAATGTGGGGGTGTCTAGCCAAAGTAATTATACCTATTGCAAAGAGAGTAAAGATAGGTCCAAAAACAGTTGATTGCATTTTTATTGGTTTTGCACAAAATAGCAGTGCATATCGATTTCTTGTGTACAGATCTGAGATTTCAAATATACACAGAAATACAATAATGGAATCGAGAAATGCTACATTTTTCGAGCATAATTTTCCATACAAATTTGATGAGGGACCGAGTTCGTCAAAACAAACATTTGAAGATGTCTATGATGAAGTCCAGATAGTGATCATGGACAAGATGATGAGGTTGAAGTTAGACGTAGTAAGAGAATAAGAACAGAAAAAACTTTTGGTCCAGATTTTCTTACTTACATGCTTCGAGAGCGAACTTCAAAGCTTTCAGGAAGCTATAAACTCTCCTGAATGTCCTTTATGGAAATAGGCAATCAAAAGTGAAATAGATTCCATTTTGCAAAATCATACTTGGGAGTTAGTGGATCTACCTCCTGGTTGTAAACCTTTTGGTTACAAGTGGATTTTTAAGAGGAAAATGAAAGCATATGGAACTATTGATAAATATAAAGCAAGGCTAGTAATAAAGGGTTACAAGCAAAAGGAAGGCCTTGATTATTTTGATACATATTCACCAGTGACGAGAATAAATTCCATAAGGATGGTGATTGCTATAGCAGCCTTACGGAATTTAGAGATACATCAGATGGATGTAAAAACGGCATTTCTAAATGGGGATCTTGATGAGGAGATCTATATGGAGCAACCTGAGGGCTTTTCTGCTCCAGGACAAGAGAGAAAAGTCTGTAGACTAGTGAAATCTCTGTAAGGTCTAAAACAAGCTCCAAAACAATGGCATCAGAAATTTGATTCTGCCATGTTGGAAAGTGGATACAAAATAAATGAATGTGACAAATGTATCTATATAAAAGATACAGACGATGGATATGTTATTTTATGTCTATATGTAGATGACATACTTATCGTGGGTAGTAACGATAATATGATCCAAACTACCAAAGCTTTGTTAAATACAAAGTTTGATATGAAAGACATGGGGCTTGCAGATGTGATACTGGAAATTAAAATTTTCAAGTCTTCGAATGGAATTATTCTTAGTCAGTCACATTATATAGATAAAATACTGGATAAATTTAGTAATGAGGATACTGGTATAGCCAGAACACCCATAGATATGAATTTACATCTTTTCAAGAATAAAGGAGAGGGTGTTTTCCAAGTGGAATATGCTAGGGTGATTGGAAGTCTAATGTACCTGATGAGTTGCACTAGACCATATATAGCCTACTCAATAAGTAGACTAAGTAGATACACGAGTAATCCAAACCAAGATCATTGGAAAGGGATAGTGCGAGTACTGAGGTACTTACGATATACTCGTGATTACGGACTGCACTACACAAGATATCCAGCTGTATTAGAAGGATATAGTGATGCTAGTTGGATTTCTGATATAAATAATTCAAAGTCCACTAGTGGATATGTATTTACATTGGATGGTGCAACTGTAACATGGAAGTCCTCCAAACAAACAGTTATAGCTCGTTCCACTATGGAATTTGAGTTCATAGCTTTGAACAAATGTGGAGAAGAGGCTGAATGGTTACGTCAGTTCTTAGAGGACATTCCACAATGGTCGAAACCTGTGCCTGCAATTAGTTTACATTGCAATAGTTAATCTACAATTGGCAGGGCACAGAATATCATGTATAATGGAAAGTCTAGACATATACGTCGAAGACACAATTCCATTAGACAGTTAATCTCAACTGGAGTGATTTCTATAGACTATGTAAAGTCGAAAGAAAATATTGCGGATCCTCTAACCAAGGGGTTAAATAGAGAACTAGTTGAGAAGTTATTGAGGGGAATGGGATTGAAGCCCGTGAAAGAAAAGTCGATATGATGGAAACCCAATCTATGTGACTGGAGATCCCAAGATCTAGGTTCAACGGGACAACGCAATTGTAAAGACTAGTATGGATCACTGTGGGGGTTTTTTACCCTTACCCATTTCTATGATAAAACAGTGATAGATATAAGGTTAAGCTATGCTTTTAATGATTCTCGGAAGTTTGGTAATCTATAAGGATTATATGGAAATAGAAGAATCACCTATGTGGGAGTGAAAAGGGGCCGTTTCAAGGAGAATTGTGGTGGGCGCAATTCTTTAAACTCTTGCAGAACCAGGACGATGTTCATGGCCAAAACGAACATAATAGTGAGAACTGGAAAATACCAGGAAGGGGTCCTGTGTGAGATGTATCATCTTTTACATATATGATATAATGGTTCAAAGACATCGTGTCTACCATTTAATCAGTAAAGTAAATACATTTTCACAAGGGAAGGTTCAAAGAGTAACATCTACCTATCCTATGCAGACTCCAACCGTAGAGCTTTATCACCTGTGTTTAGAATGAGGCTAGTTTAATTTATTCATGTGGGGGATTGTTGGGTTTTGTAACGTTTGTAACCTAATGAATATATTAAATAGTTTTTAATTTGTTTTAATTGTTTTTATTTGTATTAATTTCGTTTTTATTTCTTTTGTTTTCTGTTACATTTTTTGTTTACTATATATATGTATATAGTCTTAAGGTTAAAGAATACAGAAAATAGATAAAGAAAAAGACAGATAAACAAAAGATTAGAACGTGATTGGGAGTATCCGTTATATCTTGGGAGACGATCGTCAACAAACCATTAGCACCTGTGGGGACGAAATCGTTCTTAAGGAAGCTGTGGTATTACACAGACTTCGGAATATTATTAAAGAATTCGTATACAGGTTCTGTATTATTTCTCATGTATTTAATTTTATTTGTTAATCTGTAATATATATATATATATTTATAAATATTTATTAATGTTCATTTAGTTTTACAATAGGAACCAGTCACATAAAAATGGGCACTCAACTGATGTGAAAACATCTTCAATAGAATATGAATTACTAAAATTAATATTTTATATAAATAAATATTAATATTATTTTAAAAAAATGCCCTAAATAAAATTGTCTATAATGAATATCAAATTAACGTGGTTTTGATATTGTTAATGTAAATGTCTACTTAGAGCATTTTTAATAGAAAATGTAGATTGCAGTATATGTGGCATAAAAATAAATATTATTAAATATAAGTAGCATAAATACACAGTCAATTTAAAAATTATTTTTCAATAGTAATATACATTAATACTATTTATGATTCATTAATTAATTATATATTTTATTACATATTTTTAGTTTTTGAACAAATTATATTTTTAAGATAAATTTTACTTTTTAGAAAATTTGACAATATTTGACAGATCTTCCAGAAGTAGACATTCACATTGATTATGTCTAGACCATGTCAACTCGACATTCATTCTAGATATTACCATTAGAGCATATTTTTTAAAAATAATATTTATATTTGTCATGTTAACTTTAGCAATCCACATTCCATTGGAGATGCTTTTATAGAAGCTATGCCAAACATTATTAAATTTTAAAAAAAGTAAAATTTTCTATAAATATCTAATTTGTTCAAAAATTAAAAATACTTAATAAAATATATAATTTATTAACAGACATAAATAATATTTGTGCACATCACTATTAAAAAATAAAGTTTGAATTAATTATGTATTTATGCCATATAGATTTAAATAATGTTTATTTTTATGTCACATATACACCAATTTTTATAATCCATTAGAATTGCTCTAAGATTTTAGAAAAGCTACAAAATCCAACTTAGCATCTTATCACCTCAATATATGCTTGAGGAAATTAAAATATATTGTTTGCAGTGCGGCAACTCAAAACAACATGATTTCTTTTAAATTAAAATTTATACATACACTCATTTCTAATTGGATGTATATTGTTAAAAGCCTATTTTGGTATAGCTTATACAAGTAGAATTTTTAAAAGTAGTGTTTTTCATAATATAGCTTTCTAAATAAGAGTTTTTACTAGAAAGCTAATGATAGTTTGGTTGTTATTTTTAACAATATTTTTAATTTCTAAGAGACCATTTGATTAACATAAATTTAAAAGTATTTTTGATTATTTATTTATTTATTATACATGTATTATTTAACTAACATATTTTGAATATAATAAAAAATTTAATATAATATGAAAAGCAAATTTAATAGTAAAAAAATATTTAATATTTTGTTCAGCTTCTCTGTATAAGTTTAAAAAATTTTAAAATTTAAGCTTTTTTTAGAATGACTAAAAAAATTATTTTTTAGTAACAAATACTTATTGACTTGTGTGTCTAAACACTCAACTTTTTTAACATAAATTTTTTAAATCCTTTAAATATAACTTTTAAAAAGAAAAAACTTAAATGATAAACCACATTTTACATGGAAGAGTAATACTAAAATAATATGGAAAATGCCATTTTTATAAATATATCACGATGTACTTACAAAGTATTCTCAATAAATAAATGGGTGTTTTATGCACACTATAAAAACAGTAATGCTAACACATATCAAAATTATATTCACAAATTTTGATAGAGCTTTTTATAATATAGATTTTCAAAATAAAAGTTTTTATTTGAAAACTAATGGTTATTTGGTTGTTATTTTAAAAGTGTTTTTAATTTTTAATACACTGTTTATTTAACATAATTTTAAAAATATTTTTGATTTTTTATTTATTATTCATAAATTATTTAATTAATATTTTATAAATTTAATAGAAATTTTAATATAATAGTAAAAATAAAATTGATAGTAAAAAAAATATTTAATATTCTGTCATGCTTCTATGTATAAGTTTGAAAATAAATTTGTTTGAAAAATCTAAAAATTTAAAACTTTTTTAGAAAGGCATATTGCATATATCACCTATCAAATTTAATGAAATTACATTTGGAACTCTCAGAACAATTACATAAACCATATCTGCCGTTAGCCAACCTCAGTTAATTATAACAGAACAAAAGGTAAAACAGCCTTTACATATATCTGATCACTTATTTGTTCGAGAAATTAGAACCAGGAAGGAGCAAGGCAGAGGACTCTGTCGCTGCTTTAGGAACAGGGGAGGAAGGGCCGGTGAGGGTGGGCTTGGGAGATGAAAGCACGGAAAAAGTGAATGTCACAGCAATGGCGGTGCTGGAGGTGGGAGATGGTGGTTTTGGGGCTGCAGCTGCGGGAGCAGAAGACTCTGGGACCCACTGGAGAGGACAGAATCGATGCAGTACCTCTCGCTACTTCTGAAGGTGTGGGTGGAGGCGCACCCACTGCCCTAAATGCAGGTCGAGCTGCTGGTGCCGCTGCAAGACCAGGTGCAGGTGCTGCCGGTGCTTGTGCCAGTGGTCGTGCCGGTGCGGGAGCCAGAGTAGGTGCAGGTGCTGGAGCCGGTGCACGGAACATGGACCCCAAATGCAACACGTCCCTCAATCTCCATTTCCACTTTCTTCAAAACCTCAACTTCTGCATATTAATATCCCTTCCAATATCAATACCCAAAATCAAAATCAGTTAAAAAAAAAAAAAAAAGTCCCAACTTTAATTACAAAGTAAAAACACAAGAGCCCAAAAGGGAAAAAAAAAGGATGGGCACCGATTGCCTCTCCTACGTCCACTCTCCCACAAATTTTTTCTTATGGATTTTTTTTTCTTTTTTCATTTGATGGGCTGTTGTGTTCACATTGGGTTTCCCATTTTTTTTTTTTTTTGGTAAATGAATTGGGTTTTTCAAGTTCTGGAGGAGGTTTAGTGATGGAGGTTTTGGTAGGATTTTGTGATGGAGAGAGAGGGGCGTGAGAAAGAGAGTGTTGTGGTGTTATCGTGGGAATTTTTATTATATATGATCTATTTAAGATGCATGGAGATTGTTTGATGAAATGCTTGAGTGAAAAGTTTAGAAATAAATTATATCAAACACTGTTTTTATTTAAGAGAAAAGTTGAAATTGATTTTTTGTTGGTAACAGATTTGACTAATGTTTTGTCCATATAAACTGCAGGCTACCATTGGAATTGATTTTTTGTATTTATGGAGGTTGATAAGCTTTGGTTTTCATTTTTATGGAAATTTTGGTAGGAGCGTATCAATGAATTGAAAAGGAAAAAAAAAAAAAAAAGACAGGAGAGAGACAGAGGGAAGAGAAAGAGTGAAAGCAGAAAAAAATTAATTTAAAAAGGAGAAAAGAGAGAGGAGAGATGAAAGAATTGAGAGTATTATTGTATTTTCATCTGCTATAAAAGAGAGATAAATTACTTTTTGGATAGTCTGCTAATGGCATTGGCATGGGCGATTTCTGTAACTACTATAATCTGAAATATCCGAATATAATTTTACTAAATTTCAAAAGTGATATATGCAATATATCTTTTTTAAAATGACTATAATTTTTTTTTAGTCAATTAATATTTACTGACTTGTAAACTAAATATATATATATATATATTAACATTCGTATTTAAAACCTTTCAAATAGAATATTTTGACCAGAAAAAAACTATAGCAAATATGGCTGGTAAACCACAGTAATTTTACATGGAAGAGTAATAGTATTATTATTATTTATTAATATATTAAACATTTTTTAGCGTTTATTACTTCCAAATTCAAACGTTTGTTATTTCAAATGTTTTTTTTTCTTCTTCAAATTAAATTGTTTTAAAATATATAAAATTAAGCTTAACAAAATTATTACTTTTACTATTAAACCAAAGGTGAAAAAAGAGGATTTGAGATTTGTGTGTTCATTGTAAAACTGTTTCTATTTGTCCTGTGAATTTTCTTTTAGTTTCGGGTAAAGAGTAGATCTTGGTAGAATATGGCTACAGATCAATGTCTAATTCCTCAATTAGACAAAATTGAATTTTATGGAGGGTAATTGCCCATACCAATACGAAAATATTGGTACAGGTCCGCCTGAAAATTATAGCCGGAATCATGTTTTAAAGGCAGGTCGGGTAACGGGTCCGACCCATATTTTTACTTTAAAACTATCCGGCTGAAGGAGTTCAAAACGACAGCGTTTTGGACCTGAGTAATAAAAGAAAATGAAATTCCGTGATTCAGATAAGCGTTGACTCGGATCTGTATTGGCCAATAGCATGCGCAGATTGTTGCCATTTGTTCCGCTCTCTTTCATGTCTACGTTTGCTTAATTTACTTTTAACTGTTAATTTTAATTTTTTATTTATCTATTTTTTGATTCTTTTGGTTATTAAAAAAAGTAAAAAAAAAAAAACCAACATAATATTGCTTTGTTTAATTACCTACTTATGGAGGCTTTGTGCTTAGCATAATAATGTAGAATATTTAAGTACTCACTTATCAAATAAATTACAGGTGCTAATGTTTTTTTTTTTTTTAATAGTTGACATAGTAAATAGATTTTAAATTTTTACCTATCATCAGACTTGATCTATTTAATTTAGGAGTGTCAACATAAAATTGGCATTTTGTATTGAATGACTTAGCTCACTTTTTTTATTTATTTATAAAAATTGCTAATGTAATTATTTTCTCTCACTTATGCACTAAAAATCCATATGGATAATTAAATTACCTTATCGGTAGTTTAATTAATTGGTATAATTGCAATAGCAATAGAAATTAATTACATATCATAAATCATAAATTATGAGTTACTTTATAAGTGACTTAGTTTAATGCATTTGATTCGGAGAATTCATGTTATTGTCCTTTGTGCTACAACTAGCAATATAAATATAAATTGAGAGAGTTGGGAATGTATTTTTATTTTATTTTTGCATTATTTTATGATTTATGAATTCTTGTGCTTTTACTTCCACAGCTAGTAGCATCTCTAGCTTTCTGCCTATTACTGCTATGATGAAATTGGATAGTTCTAATTATTAAAAGTGGAAAGAAACTCTGGTGATGCATTTGACCAACATGAAGCTAGATATGGCTTTGAAGATGGATCCACTTGCAGCATTGACAAGTGCTAGCACTGATGCGAACAAAAAACTCTTTGAGGTTGGAAGCATTCCAATAAATGTTGTATAATGATGATAAAAAGTCCCATGGGTGATTCTATGTATTCTAGTATTCCAAATGTAGGCATTGCTAAGAAATTACTTGAGGAAATTGACAAAACGTTTGTCTAGTTTGACATAATGAGAAACATCATTACTTGGATCTTATGTATAACACAAGTTTGATGGAGTTAAGGGTGTGAAGGAATGCATTGCATTATTGTGTTTTTATTTCAACAAGCTCAAGGACTTTAAGATGGATATAAAAATATTTGACCTACACCATAATGAAGAGTCTTTGGTCACAATTTGATAATATAAGGTCAATTTTAAATACAAAGAATGATAGTTGTAGTTTGGAAGAGTTGACTACAATTCTAGTCAAATAAGATGATAACATTAAGTTAAATAAGACGAGATATGTTGTTCTGGTGAATAATCAAGGGAATCGATCCAAAAAGTTCCTTCATAGGAAAATACAAGGATTCAAGCCTTAAAAGAAAATGTTTTTTGATTCCAAGCCAAAGGGAAACAAAGTTGGGACTTCTTTAGTTGTTGTACAAAAGGTTTTCTTCAATGGAAAGTGCAATTTTTGTAATAAATTTGGACATAAAAAGTAATTATTATTTGTTTTATTACTCTTTTGTCCTTTTCTTTTTTTCCAATTTCGATCTAGAATTGAACTTACTTTTTATTGTTAGATTTAAATTTTGAAATTTTCTATTTTAGTTTTATATTTTTGTTTAAAGGTAACTGGTTCTAAAGTACAACTTAGTGAACAAGGCTTGAGAGGTAAAAGACTTGAGTGGTGAGCACAAAATAGGGTAAAAGCCAAATTTGTGTGAAACACGAGGGTTTACCATTGTTGAGTGAAACACGTAGGGGAGTGTGTAAGAATGTTTAAAAAAGACGGAAAAGGAGTTTCTACTTCGGAAGAAGAGCAAGTGGCAACATCAAATCCAAAGCTCTTACAACAATCTTTGGAGGGTGAGTATAGAATCATGGAAGAGAGATTGACTTCTAGGATAGAAGAAGCATTGAAATCTAGGATGGATGAGATGATGGAGCAAATGAGGGAGATGATCATGGCCATGTCCAATAATACTAGAAGAGAGGGAACACGGCCCTGGAGACAAGAAGTAAATGTATCCGATGAAGAAGAGTATGAAGTCCAAACCGTAAAGAGAATACCTAGAAGAGAGGAGCCAAAAGGAGGAAATAATGACAACTTAAGTTCCATTAAGATGCACATTCCACCATTCAAGGGAAGAAGTGATGTCAAGGCATACTTGGAATGGGAAAATAAGGTAGAGTTAATATTTGATTGTCACAGTTACTCTGAGGAGAAGACGGTTAAACTAGCCGCAGTGAAGTTCACCAACTATGCTCTAGTTTGGTAGGAGCAACTTATACAGTCAATGATGAGGTATAGAGAAGATCCGGTCTCAACTTGGGATAATATGAAGAGAATTATGAGGAAGATGTTTGTACCATCCTATTTATATAGAGAGCTTCATCAAAAGTTATAAAGACTCACACAATGGTCTAGATCCGTAGAGGAGTATTACAAAAAAATGAATATGATTATGATAAGGGCCAACATTGAAGATGATAGAGAATCACATAGTGGTGATTTAATGTGTCATTTTGGTGTGCATAAGACTTTAGATGTTTTAGTTGAACACTTTTTTTGGCCACATATGAAAAGGGATGTTCAAAAAATTTGTTCTCAATGTATTGCATGTAGACAAACCAAGTCCACATGGGTTATATGCACATTTGCTTATTCCTAATAGCCTTGGGTTTATATATCCATGGATTTTGTCCTTGGGTTACCTAGAACTAGGAATGGTAGGGATAACATATTTATGGTTGTTGATAGATTTTCTAAGATGACGCACTTTATTGCATGTCATAAGACTAATGATGCTACAAATATTGTTGACTTGTTCTTTAGGGAGTTTGTAAGATTGCATGGAGTGTCTAGAACTATTGTGTCTGATAGGGATGTGAAATTTTTAAGTCACTTTTAGAGAGTTTTGTGGGGTAAGTTAGGTACTAAATTGTTGTACTCTATTACTTATCATCTACAAACCAATGGTCAAATGAAGGTGGTTAATAAGACTCTAAGTACTGGTAAGAATTTGAAAATTTGGGAAGATTGTTTACCTTTTATTGAATTTGCATATAATAGAACTATTTATTCTTCTACAAGTTTTTCACCATTTGAGATTGTGTATGATTTTAATCATTTAACTGTGTTGGATTTGATGCTTTTACCTTTGAGTGAAATTGCTAGCTTGATGGATAAAAGAAGGCGGACTTGGTTAATACTATACATGAGAATGAGCGGTTGCAAATTGAGAAGCGTAACCGTCTAACTGCTCAAAAATCAAATAAGGGGTTAAAGCAAGTGATATTTGAACCAATAGATTGGGTTTTGGTACACATAAGGAAGGAAATGTTTCCCAACCAAAGGAAGTCTAAGTTGGATGCTAGAGGCGATGGGCCTTTTCAAGTTTTCGAGAGGATCAATGACAATGCATACAAGATTAATCTTCCAGGTGAGTATAATGTGTCTGCATCATTCAATGTTGCTGATTTTTCTCCTTTTGACATGGATGCAGATTCGATGATGAATCTTTTTTAGGAGGGAGGGAATGATGTGGGCATCGAGCGCTCTTCTAGCATGGATGTTCATGGTGAAGTCATTGTGTTGCCAAGTGGACTAGTGACGCGTTCTCGAGCTAAGAAGATCAAAACAGAAATGCTTGGACTTGTGAAAAAAATAATTGATGAAAATCGATTCAAGTATCCAAATGATCCAAACACTTTTATGAGGCCTAATGATGATTTAAGCACGATATCCAAGTGAAGAATGAAGGTAGTAATGTTGCTAGGGAGTTGCAGAGACGAAACGACGTCATTTTAAAAACAAGCATTTTATAATGGCAGTTTCGTAATTTTTACTATTTTCGGATTATAATGGCAGTTTCATAATTATTGCTATTTCTGGATTATAATGACAGTTTTGTAATTATTGCTATTTTGGAATTATATTTATTTAGGGTTAGTTTTAAGCCTTATGATTATTTTTCTAATTATTTTATGGTTTATATTGATTTTTAATCTAACCTTAATCTCTATATAAATGGGGAGTTACTAGATTGTAAAAGACAACTTTGATTATTGATTAAAATCTACTCTTGTTTTCAACAAGACTTGTTTGTTCCAAGTGAGGAAAGTTCTTCTTCTACTTGTTGCATTATGAATTGATATTTTTATCAAAGGTATTTATTTTGTGGCGAATTTCAATTTCATTCTTTGCTTTATGATTCGTGTTACTAGATACACTGGATATTTAGAGGTGCTATAGGACGGGTTTTTACTTAGGGTTTGTTCCATATTATCTTCTGTGTTGGGATTACAGTTTTTTCAAACTTAGGGTTCTGCATCACTGATTGTTAAAAGCTAAAGGCTCGTTAAGAGAGAAAAATGTAATCTTTTGATGATTGGGACCACTATTATTGATGTCCCTATGGAGTCTTGGTGGTTAGATACTGGAGGAACAATTCATGTAACGAATTCTTTGTAGGAGATGACAAACCGAAAAAGACCAACCAATCTTGAACAATTTGTTTACATGAGAGATAACTCAAGAGTGAAGGTGGATTGGGTACAATCAAGTTGAAGCTTGCTACTAGCTATGTTTTGGAGTTGGATGAAGTATCATATGTACCTCTTTTGGATATACATGGATATAATTTTCTCTTTGGTAATGGAAAAGTTGAGTTGTTTAAGGATTCTATTTTGGTTGTTTATATTAAGTGATAATTGATATCAATTTGATTTATTTGGTAATGGATCTTTTAATTCTTCTGTTAGTACTATTGTTGCTTTTATTGTTAAACATGTTCGTGTTGATAACAATTCTCCTTTTTTGCTAAAGGGGGGACTTTTATAAACCAAAAAGGCAGCAACAAAAGATCAGCAGTTAGACCAGGGGAGGGCAAAAGCCATCTAAACTGTCCTGAACAACAGAAATATAAAAAGGTAACACATAAGGAGGGAAGGTGCCGTTAACTAAAGACCTTAACCCCCATTTACAAGCAAGATGAGCATTTCTATTGTTGCATCTTGGAATCCAACAAAATAACAAACAATGAAAAGAAAAAGGACAAATTAAGAACATTTCTAATCACCATCTAGGCTGACCAGTGAACTGAGCAAGGGTTCTTGGAAGTCAAACTCTGGATGATTGTCTTCGCATAAGAAAAACAACAGCACTTAAACCAACCTTCCTTAGCTGCTCATTGGATAGCAGTCAAAACAGCAAACGCCTCAGCTGCTTCAGGGACATCCATAGTCTTCCTTGCAATACACACATCAATAATTCTTCCATTCTCATTTTTAGCCACCACGGCTGCGCAGGCAAAGCCATTTGAAACTGAGGCATCGCAATATAACAAAAAGCAGTTGGCTATAGAATTCATATTGAGGAAAGGAAGACCAGCCCCTCCTCCAATCACCCTAAGAGGCAATGCAACAGTCCCTTCGAATGTTTCATCAAACCTCTTACGAACCACCTGCATACTGGATATAAGATCAAAAGTTTTCCCCTCATGAAACTTAGCATTCTGAATACTCCATAGGTGTTCAATAACTATAGAGGCAAACTGAAAAAAGATTTTTTTATCTGAACTAGAAACCGGAAGGGAAATTTCAAGGTTTCTAATACAATCAACATAGTCCATAACATAATCTGAATGCAAAAAGTCCCACCGGATACTCCACGGAGAGGCAAACCAAAGGGCTTTAGCAGTTTGACATTTCCAAAAGATATGAACTTCACTTTCCACAATCGGGCATCCATGAGGACATTCTAAAAGAAAGCCTTGCTGATTTCTGAAATTTAAATTTCAGAGGATAAGGAGACAACCTGCTACCAATCTCCACAAGAAGAACTTAGATCTTTCATGGATGCTGCTTTTCCATAAGACCTTCCACCACTCCAACGATTCCATGACTCGGGGATTAGCATATCTATAGGCTGATTTCACAGTGAACATCCCCGACCTTTCTCCCAACCATATCACCTTATCGGTGCTCATACTATCGGCCTAAAAGATTGTCATAATTTCTGATACTGAATTATCATCAAACAGAACTTCCAATTTTCTTCTATCCCAATTGCCATTTGGGAGGATGAGAGAGTCAACCATACCTTCCATATTTCTTGAGGCCTCCTGTCTTGGTTTGGGACTATAATTCACAAGCTTTGGGACCCAAGGATCCTCCCAAAAGTTAATGGAGTCTTCTTTCCCAACCCGATAACATATACCTCTAGAATGCAAATCTCTAGTACTGAGGATCCCTTTCCAAGCCCAAGACTGAGAATTAATCCCCTTGCACTTCATGAAAGAGGTGTTAGGAAAGTATTTAGCTTTTAGCACTTGACTCCAGAGGTTTCCATTTCCCACAGCCAGCCACCAACCAATCTTACTCAATAAAGCAAGGTTAATATTTTTGAATCTTCTCAACCCAAGACCTCCACAATCTTTCGAGCAACAAACTTTATCCCACGAAATAGGACACCAGAACCTATCTTTCTTAACACCTCCAACCCAAAAAAAAAAGTTATGAGCCAACTTGTCAATTCTCCGATTCCACGAGATGGGCATCTTGTTTGCTGACATTGCATATGTGGGGGTGGAACTCAAGATGGTTTTAATAAGGGTAGTTCTCCCTGCCAGAGAAAGAAGCTTAGCCTTCTATCCGTCAAGTTTCCTTTCCAATTGAGAGAATAAGTCAGAGAAAGCCACATTTTTGTTCTTACCCACTACAAGAGGATTTCCTATATACTTTGTGTCTCTAGGGAGCTCCTTCAAATTGAGCAGACATTTAATCTGAGCTTTAATACAAGCCTTTGTGTTGTTCGAGAATATGCAACCTGATTTAGAGGTACTAATTTGTTGCCCGGTCCATTTACAAAAATTAGAGAGGCATTCAGTGATGTGCTTCACGTTACTCCCATAAGCCCGACAGAAAATCATCAGATTATCAACAAAAAACAGGTGAGACACGGCTGGATTGCTTCTTCCGAGCTTAACCCCTTGAATTTTCCCTTTGACTTCCAATTTAAACAACATTCTGGACAGCAGCTCCAAAATAATAATAAAAAAGAAAGGAAGACAACATATCACCTTATCTTAAACCCCTTTCTGCTTTAACATTACCACAAATACTACCATTAAAAAAAATGGCCAGGGAATCAGCTGAGGAGCACTGGTTGATAAAATTAACCACTCTAACCGAGAAGCCAAAGTTCAACAAGACAAGGCTTAGAACCTTCCAATCCACTCGGTCATAAGCTTTTTGCATATCAATTTTAATACCTATGATACCATTTACACCTTTCTTCTTTTTCATCAAATGCACAATTTCATTGACAAGGATTGTATTCTTTCCGATCCATCTGCCCGGGACAAAACCACTTTGATTCGGGGAAATAATTCTAGCAAGAAGAGGTTTAATTCTTCTATTTCGAAGATTGTGATAACAATTCTCCTATGCTTTGAAATAAACATATGGGTCATATTTCTAGATAGCGTATGGAAAAGTTGGTAAAAGATGAGATTCTTTACAATCTAGACTTTTCTGATTTATTGGCATGTGTTGAATGTATAAAAGGCAAGCTAACTTTCTAAGTTAAAAAATAATAATATGCCAAGATGTAAAGGTGTTTTGGAATTGATTCACACTGACATTTGTGAACTTTTCATACCATCTGCTTTAAGCGGTTGTGCGATTTGTGTGTTCCTACTATTTATTCTGTGACTTTCTTTTAGTTACATGTAAAGAGTAAATCCTGGTAAAATACAATTATGGCTACCGGATCAATGTCTGCTTATGGAAGTTAGTATAATTATCATTATTTTAAGTAAATTATATTTATATTCTTTAATTGGTATCAGAGTGTTTAAAGATAATTCTAACCTTTTATCAATAGTTATTGTTGAAATATTAAAAAATTATTAAATTTATAATGTATCTAATATCTTTTGTAATGTGAATAGAACCATGAATAACAACTAAAGAATTGATTTTTTGCTAAAGAATTCATAAGAGGACACAACGTAAGTTCTTGAATTGGTTTTTCCAGTAATCATATGAAAAAAACTATTATGTATGATGACATATACTAAGTTTATTTAATTATTCCAATTTTTGGTTGCACCATTAATTGTAGAACCTAATTAGTCAGAAAATTGTTATTCTTACCAAATTATTATACCAAGTGTTATTCAAAGAAAGGGATACTGTTGAAGTTTTTTTATTTATTTTTTAATGAAAAGTTTAATGTCTAAAGCTATATATTTGTATTGAATAATATCACTGGAAGACAAGCAATTGAAGAGAAAACGGAGGAATGTTATAATGTAAGGATGGAAATAGAAGACAAGTATGATTTATATTCCATCTTATACATAAACATAATATCGTTCCTTTGTGTCTGGTATGCAGGATTGGACTATAAATAATATATATCACATGATTCAACTGGATTGGAAAAAACATAATTGAATATTTTTTATCATGTCCTGGATATAATATTATGTGTTTGGTGCATGACAAATGTTATAATGTAAGGATGGAAATAGAAGACAAGTATGATTTATATTCCATCTTATTCATATACATAATATCGTTACTTTGTGTTTAGTATGCAGGATTGGACTGTAAATGATATATATCACATGATTCGACTGGATTGGAAAAAACATAATTGAATATTTTTTATCATGTCTTGGATATAATATTATGTGTTTGGTGCATGACAAAATTAGATTGTACTATATCTAATTGATTAGAATATGATATATTTTAATAGATATCATTCAAATATTTAATTTAAATAAATAGTTTGATAAAATATATGCTAAACTTGTTCATAAAAATAAAAACTATGAAAATATTTTGTAAATTATGACATCCAGTTATAACCTAATACATGTACTAATAAATCATATCAACAACACTAACAGTACAACCATAACACCCTTAAAGTAAATTAATATAATATCTACAAATTAAACACATAACAGTTCACGTTAAACAAAAAATGGTCATAATATAATTTTCATTAATATAGCCAATGTTTATATAAACAACTAAATATATATATATATATATATATTTTTACCAAAAAAAAAACTAAAAAAAATATATCCATATTAAAAATATCCATATCCATGTAAACAAAAGAATTCCTTAATGAACATTTTATATTAATAATGTTCACATCAACAAAATGAACATTGCATATATAATAGTCATAATAACTATAAAAAAAAAAGTTCTTATGAACATTTAATACAAATAATGCTAATTTAGTTAGGCTATATCCATAAAACTCATAGTCTAATGGAATCATAAATGTTCTCCACGACCACCATCTCAAGCACCCAGTCCCTGCAATAGAACCAGCCATAAATATTCTCCTCCTCACTATTAGAATTTAATGGATTTAAATAGAATTATAGATTTTAAAAAAATTCATAAATTGTTAAGAATTCATAAGAATCCAATGAAATCTATTAAAATCCATCGTTTTTTAAAATTTTTTAAAATTCATGACTTTTTGAATACCTTCAGATTTTAAAAGACTTCTACAAATTATTAATTAAATACACTTAGATTTTAATAAACTTTCATAAAATCTATTAAAATCTGAATTGAATATATCTTAATTTGTATAGACTTATATGAACTCTGAATTGAATACTCATAAACTTTTAAACTCTTTTAAAATCCAATTTTAAAATCCGACCAATGTTAAATTGAATACACCCCTAAGTCAAGCTAAACACAAACTAAATGTGCAAAGAAAAAAAAATCCAACAAAATACTAAACGTGCAAAGAGAAAAAATCGTTAGAGACAAAACTAGATGAAACAATAAGCATCAAATCCAGTTTTAAGTTTGCAAAGATATCTAGTTTCCAATCACCGTTAATTAAAGGGTTATTATCACTGAAATTTTTTAAACTATACCGTATTTTACATTTTCGTCTTAAAACATTTTTTCTCACTTTGATCCTCATACTCATATTATCATATCACCAAAAGTCTTTTTTGAAGTTTCCGTCCATTTAAATTGTTAAAAAGCACGTGCAATGCACGTGAGGTTAATTTTAAGGGTAAAATTTAAATTTTAGAATTTTTTTATCATTATAGGTCCCTAAACTATATCGCGAATATTTACAAAAAAAAAAACTATATCGTGATTTACACTTTCGTCTTAAAATTATTATTTTTACACTTTGATTTTCGAACATATATTTCACTCAAAAAAGCTACACATGAGGTTCACGCTAACACCGTTCTCTCCTCCACGCAAGGTTATTATTTTCTTTTCTTTCTCTAGCTTCATTTGAAGATACAAGAAAAAAAAATTGATCAAAAGAGTTTTGATTTTGAAAAATAAATTTTGAAATATTTAATATGTGTTGGAAGTTAAATTTGAATAACTAAAATGTAGAGAAAATGATGAGAAATGAAAAATATAATAAAAGTAAAAAAAAAACTCATGGATGGTGACATATTAAGCATGAGTATTTGTTTTCATGCGACATGTTGCCAAATCGATGCACATATGATGTTATTAATGTTAATATGAAACAAATAGTACGAAAGTCATCGAAAAATGTGGTCGAAGGTGAAATATCTGGTCAGGTATAGATACAGGAAGCGCGACTCATTTCTCATGAAACAAGATGATCTGTGAATCCATTCCAAGCTTTAAGATGACTGAAACGATGTCGTTTTATTTTTTAACTTTTAAAACTAAATGCCAGAATTTAAAACGACATCGTTTTATTTTTTAATATTTTAAACTAAATGTCAGAAACTAAAATTATGTAGTTTTATGCAATCAACTACCTAAATTCAATACCTTTTAGTTATTCAAATTTAACTTCCAACACATATTAAATATTTCACAATTTTTTTTTCAAAATCAAAACCCTTTTGATCAATTTTTTTTTCTTGTATCTGCAAATAAAGTTAGAGAAAGAAAGGAAAATAATAACCTTGCATGGAGGAGAGAGAGTGGGATTGAGAAAAGTGTCAGCGTGAACCTCATGTGTAAACTTTTTTGAGTGAAATATATGTTTGAAAATCAAAGTGTGAAAAAAAAATTTAGGACGAAAGTGTAATCACGATATAGTTTAGGAACCTATAGTGATAAAAAAATTTCAAATTACAATTTTACCTTTAAAATTAATCACACGTGCATTGCACATGCCTTTTAACTAGACCTGACAAATTTCAACATGATCCGTTAACACGACACGAACGATTTTTACGGGTTTGGATTTGTATGAAACGGGTTGGGTTGATAAGGGTCAACACGTTATGAACCCGTTATCTTAATGGTTTTACCCGTGAAAACCCGTTTGACCCATTAAGAACCCATTAGTCCTTAATGGCATTTTAGTAATTTATTAATAAAAAAAAACTTAATGTACTAATAAAGATAGATGTAATACAAGCTTTATTATGTAAAAGAGATTGATTTTTTGAAAAGGGAATACATTTACGTTTATATATATATTACTATTTTTTTAACATGAATATTTTTAATTTTATTATATATTCAGTTTTAGATGATGCCATTAATTTGGAAGAATTCACAGAAGATGTCATTGCATCGAGTGTTGAACAAGCTAAATTAGGATAATGCTCTAACACATTTTCTATTGATGATTAGATGTATTAAAATTTAAGTGGTATGCATTATTTAATTTTTCTATATCAATTTGGATAATAATATACAATTTAACTTTTTTTTAGGTGTTTTGCCTTTGAGGTTGTGCTAATTATGGTTGAAGATGTCATATGCATCGGATTGTCTATGCAAAAAATGAAAATGTGGTTGAAATTGAATATATTTATGTATTATTGTATTTTAAACAATATTGTTTTAAATTTTTATTATTTATTTGTAGAAGGATTTAAGTATTACGTTTGTGTGATTTATTATCTTTTAATATGTATTAAGTATGTTGTTTTAGTTTTTATTTATAAAAAGATACAAATATTTATGTTTATCTTTGCTTCATTATTTTTTAGTATAGACTATGAATTATAAATCAAATATATTTTTATTTTTTTTAAATAATTTTGAAAAAAATTAACGTGTTAACGAGTTGGATAACGAATTACACAATGATTTTGTGAACGGGTTTGAGTTTACATATTTCAACACAAAAGCTTAACGGGTTAGATTTAAATGAGAAAATTTTGACACAAACACGAATACCATATGACACGATACGATACGTTATTAGATCTATTTTTAACAGTTTAAATAGACAAAAACTGATAAAACAATATAAATTTAAAAATCATGGTAAAAAATAAAATATTTTAAAACAAAAATGTAAAATACTGTATAGTTTAGAAATTTTATGCGATAATAACTCTTAATTAAATGTATATTGAAAAAATGTTCATCACCGAACCCCAAATTTCTTAGCCTTTTCCTTCTTTATTATTGTCTCAGAAGTCCAACTCAGATTATTTTCCAGCTTCGCTCTCACACTAAAATGCCTTGGAAGTTTCTGACCAACCAATGAAGAAAATCAGAAAGGGCATAGCAAAATGGAAAAAGAGAAAAATAGATAGACCTATAACTTGCTCGAGAGGACCTTCGCCATGAAACTCGCCGCCGAAACCACAGCCACGGCCAAACCACGTCCACCGGCTCCTCCTCTGCGGCCACCAAAGTCTCCACGGCCTCCCCTAAAACAACCATCGCCTCTCGGAGGTCTCATAGTTCTTTTTCCAGACTCTCAAACAAGAATCCGCAACTCGTTAAGGTGCTCTCTAATCGAAGGGGAGAAAGATCCAACGAAATATGGTCTAATTGAAGGTCACCGGAGCCAATCTGATCGAAGTTGGCAATGTCGAAGGCTCTGCGTCTCCGCGTCGTGTAGCAATCCTTCTTTGCATCTTCTAATCCTGTATAAGGATAGATGATTAGTGTTGGAATAAGTCAGACAGTATAGATAGCAATGCTTATAGGTAGCTTCTAGTAGTGACACATGTAATCTCATTATTGGTAACTTAGTTATCATTAGTTTGGTAAATTCTGTTATAACAGAATTTCCCTCATTTTCTTTTGTATTTAATTCTTTAGTATAAATATAGATTGTAATTACTGGTTTATTAATGAATGAAAATGATTTCACACAAATATAATTTCTCTCTTTCTCACTATCTCTTTCTCTCTGGTCTTTCACGTTGAAGAGGAATCTTAGAGCTTAAGCTACTCAGCCACGACAGCTTTGACATGGTATCAGAACAAGGTTAGAAATCATTGCCTTTGCTCAATTTTGTTTCGATTCCGCGATTAGTTCTTGTTTGTAATTGCTAGTTACAGATTCGTTCTCTTACTTTGCAAAAGTAGATCGATCTATTCTAGGTTTCATTTGTTCCTGCTTGTTCGATCATTAAATTTGTTTTTTGATCGAAAATTGTTGCAATTAGTTTCTCTGAAACAAGTTTACGTAAATTTCATACGAAATTTATTGTTTTTCAATGGCTGAGACTGATGTTTCATCAATGCCTGAGAGTGAGAGTCAAAGAAGAAACTCAAGTCAGGAAGTAGTTGTAATAGACTCGACACATGAGTTGTTTCTTCATCATGGAGACTTGCCGGGGATAAGACTGGTTACTAAAGTCCTCGAGGGAGAGAATTATGGTCATTGGAGCCACTCCATGATGATATCGTTAAGGGCTAAGAACAAGATCGGGTTCATAAATGGAAGCTACAAGATTCCAGAACAAGATTCATCTTTAAGATCGTACTGGGACAGATGCAACAGCATGGTTATCTCCTGGTTAATCCATGCAGTTTCAAATGAAATAGCTGAAAGTATAGTATACTGCTCAACTGCCCAGGAGATTTGGAAAGATTTGGAACAGAGGTTTGGAAGGCCTAAAGCTGTGAAGGTCTATCAAGTTCAAAGAGACTTGAGTTTTTTAAACCAAGGAAATCTAGGAATAACAAGTTATTTCACCAAGGCTAAGGGACTTTGGGATGAATACTCATCCTTGACTGGACTTCCACAATGCACATGTGGTTCTGCACAAGCTTTCAGAGAATTGATGCAGAGGCAGCATATTATGCAATTCTTGATGGGTTTAAATGAATCCTACAATGCAATAAGGGGAAATATACTAATGATGCAATCTTTACCGAGCATGAATCAAGTATATAACATACTTTTGCAAGAAGAAAAACAGAGGATGATTTACCATCCCACGGCTGTTGTAAACGACTCAGCAGCTCTTGTGAGTCAGCATGATAGTGCAGCCTTGTCTTCACAATATAAGAATTCAGGCCCTAATGCCAGTCATCAAAGAAACTACTCAAAGACTAATCAGAACATTAAAAGGAATGTGACATGCTCACATTGCAAAATTCCGGGCCATCTTTCAGAAACATGTTACAAGTTACATGGTTATCCCTTAGGCTACAAGTTCAATAAGGGAAAAAGAGGAGCTGCTAATCTGGCACAAGGTTTTTCACAACAAAGTGGAAATGAAACAGACAATACTCAACTACCAGGACTTACTATGGATCATTACAACCATCTGGTGGCTTTGTTGAACAAAAACAACATTGAAGTTTCAGAAAACAAAACAGGAGGAATTGCAGCTAATGCCTTCTTGGCAGGTAAAACTTTCTGTCTCTTTTCTAATGGTATTAACCTCAATTGGATAGTGGATAGTGGAGCTACTGATCATATAAGTCCAAATTTGAGCCTATTTTCTTCTTATAAACTTGTCCTTGAACCTAATTTCATTACCATGCCTAATGGAAGACAAGCCAAAATTAAGCACATAGGTACAGTGACATTAAATTCACAAATGACCCTAAAAAATGTCATTCACATTCCTGATTTTCATTTCAATCTTCTCTCTGTGCACAAATTATGCACTGATTTGTCTTGTCAAGTAACTTTTACATCTAATTGTTCATTGATCTAGGACCTTTCAATAAACAAGGTCACACTTCTTGGTAAACAGACAGGAGGCTTATATCTTGTTGCTAACAAAACCTGCAAAGATCAATGTGGTGGTTCTTCTAGTTTGTCTACTATTGATTCTAGTTCTAATAAGAATGTATCTACAGCTTTACTTTCAGACAATAAGCAGCTTTCCATTCAAGATCTTTGGCATTATAGATTAGGGCATTTACCTTTTGAGTCTATGAAATCATTACTTGATTTTTCTTGTATTTCTAAACTCAATTCTATATGTCAAATCTGTCCTAGAGCTCGATTACATAGAAAGTCATTTTCTAATAGCAAAAGTCTCACTTCTCACATTTTTGAACTTTTGCACATTGATATTTGGGGTCCTTTTCATCAAGCTAGCTATAATGGATATAAATTTTTTCTTACAATTGTAGATGACTATTCTAGAGCCACTTGGACTCATTTTGTTTCTCACAAAAGTAATGCAATTTCTATTCTAAAAGCTTTTGTTACCTATGTAAAAGTTCATTTTCAAGTTCATGTTAAAATCATTAGAAGTGATAATGCTCTTGAATTTCTTGATTCTTCAGCTAAAACTTTTTATGCTGAAAATGGCATTATTCACCAAACATCTTGTGTAGAAACACCACAACAAAATAGTGTAGTTGAAAGGAAACATAAGCATTTGTTAGAAACTGCAAGAGCTTTATTTTTTCAATCTAAAATTCCTGTCTCATATTGGAATGAATGCATCTTGACTGCTACCTATTTGATAAACCGATTTCCTTCTACTATCTTGCAAAACAAAACCCCTTATGAAATCTTATTTCATCATAAACCTTCATATTCCCATCTTAAAGCATTTGGTTGTCTTTGTTTCATTTCTACTTTAAGGAGACAAAGAAACAAGTTTCAAAGCCGAGCTCACCCTTCTGTTTTTCTTGGCTATGCTTATAATCAAAAAGCATATAAAGTCCTTGATTTAGACACTCACAAAGTTATCATTTCCAGAGATGTCACTTTTCATGAAAATTGTTTCCCTTTTCATAACATATCTCCTCCTTTGATAAACTCAACTTTGCCTTATCCTGTTTCAGATTTTACATCTTTTCAATTTCCCTCTGAATTTCCAGTGCATTTGCCTACTTTTGATTTAGATTTTACCCTTTCTTCTTCATCTTCTTCTAGTTCTAATAAGTCTATGACACCTTTTGTTTCTCCTAGTTCAATTTCTGTCCCTTCAAGTTCTAATCCATTACCTAGAAGATCAATTAGAGAACATAAAGCACCCACATATTTGCAGGACCATGTTTGCAGCAATATTGCAGCCTCTAATCTTCCTTCTAAACCTTTTTCTTCTCATTCCCATTGGTGTAACTTAGTTGCTCTTGACCAATTGTGTCCTTCTTCCAAAGCTTGCATTGCCACCATTCAAAACCTAACCGAACCTACTTCCTATGATCAAGCTTCACTAGACACTAATTGGGTTGATGCCATGCAGAAAGAATTACTTGCTTTAGAAGCAAACCATACTTGGGATGTTGTAGACTTACCTTTAGGTAAGAAACCAATTGGCTGCAAGTGGGTTTATAAAATCAAACTTAAAGCTGATGGAAGTTTGGAAAGATATAAGGCTCGGTTAGTGGCTAAGGGCTATACACAGAAAGAGGGTATTGACTATTCAGAAACTTTCTCCCCCGTGGTCAGAATGTCTACAATTCGAGCTGTGATAGCAGTAGCTGCTTACAGGCAGTGGAAGTTGTTCCAATTAGATGTCAACAATGCTTTTCTCCATGAGGATTTGCATGAAGAAGTATACATGCAACTTCCACCTGGTTTTAATTCCAACAATAAGCAAGTTTGCAAACTGAATAAATCACTTTATGGTCTCAAACAAGCTTCTCGACAATGGTTTGCAAAACTGAGCTCGGAATTAAGGGAAAGAGGTTATGAACAATCAAGGAATGATTATTCTTTATTTTTGAAAAGGAGAAATGGTAAAGTCACAATTTTGGCAGTTTATGTTGATGATATTTTAATTACAGGATCTGATTTTGAGGAAGTTGTAGTTTTAAAACATCATTTAAATTCTGTGTTTGGGATTAAAGACTTGGGGAATCTCAATTATTTTTTGGGTCTGGAAGTTACTTCTACTGATGCTGGGGTTGTTCTTACTCAACAGAAGTTTACAAAGGAGTTGTTGGAAGACTTTGGTAATTGCAATTGGAAACCTGTTGTTACTCCATTGCCTCAAAATCTTAAGTTACTTCAAGATGTTGGTTCTCTTTTACCAGATGCTACCTTGTATAGAACCATTATTGGTAAGCTTAATTTCCTTACCAATACACGGCCTGATATTGCCTTTGCAGTCCAAACTCTCAGTCAGTTCATGCAAAATCCAAGAGATTCTCACTTACAAGCTGGCTATCATGTCTTGAAGTACCTAATGGGTACAAAGGAGCAAGGTATTTTGTTGAAAGCCACGGATCAACTTCAGCTGCAAGCATTTTCTGACTCTGACTGGGCTACCTGTCCCATTTCCAGACGCTCAGTTACAGGATATGTCATCTTGCTAGGCCAATCTCTTATTAGTTGGAAATCAAAGAAACAAGGAACAATTTCCAAATCTTCCTCTGAAGCTGAATACCGTGCTATGTCTCAAGCCGCCTCTGAAGTAACTTGGTTAGTCAGATTGTTGGAAGAACTTGGCCTTGATGGTTTGAAACCTGTCACATTGCATTGTGACAATCAGAGTGCCCTCCACATTGCTCAAAATTCCATATTTCATGAGAGAACTAACCATATTGAGTTGGATTGCCACTTTACCCGAGAAAAGGTTATGGAGGGTTTACTACAACTTTCTTACCTTCCTACATAACATCAGGTTGCTAATGTTCTCACAAAAATCTTGCCTTCAACTCAGTACAATTTGTTGCTTTCCAAGCTTGGGATGGTTGATTCTTCCCATTTTCAGCTTGCGGGGGGGTGTTGGAATAAGTCAGATAGTATAGATAGCAATGCTTATAGGTAGCTTCTAGTAGTGACATATGTAATCTCATTATTGGTAACTTAGTTATCATTAGTTTGGTAAATTCTGTTATAACAGAATTTCCTTCCTTTTCTTTTGTATTTAATTCTTTAGTATAAATACAGATTGTAATTACTGGTTTATTAATGAATGAAAATGATTTCACACAAATATAATTTCTCTCTTTCTCACTATCTCTTTCTCTCTGGTCTTTCACGTTGAAGAGGAAGCTTAGAGCTTAAGCTACTCAGCCACGACAGCTTTGACAATTAGAAATTCAGATAGAGAGAATATATAAAGTGGGCCCAGAATATTGTTATCTTTGTCTCTTTCACTAACAACCACAAGATAAGAAGTGGATTCAGGATTATAATCTAGTCCCTTTTTTTTATCTGGTGCAACAAACACGGCTTTAGTGTCCGATCAGTAGTATTTTAATTTTTTTTCTTTAAATCATGTGATTTTATCACTTAAAATAAAAAATAGATAAAACCCAGTTCAGTATAATATATATATATATATATATGATAAATTGGGGAAAAAAAAGCATGAAAAACAAGCAAAATTAGAAAAACAAGTAGGGGATTCGGATCTATAACGCACAGGAGAGTTGAACAATGAAATAGAATAAGAAAAGTACGATATTCGACGCTCTTTCACAAAAACCCGTCTATACTCTATAGAATCTAAAACCCTCCGTTTTTCTCTCGTTTTCCGAATCAATTGTTATGGTTTTGCTTCTCAAATGGCGGCTCAACGATTGCATTTTCAAAACCTCACCCTCAGTACTCCCAAAACCTTCTTAAAACCTTTAAGACGACGAATCTTCTACCCTCGCGGAGCTCACTCCCTATCGTCTCCTCCAGACTTCCATTCCAACCATGAGCTTGGAACTCTGCAAAGGCAACAATACCCAGAACCAGTTTTCTCGCCCGACTTTTTGTTGGTGGAGAAAATTTTACTGGGTTTGAAGCAAGGTAATCTTAATTCCTTGCGAAATTCTCTTTTCCGTTTGAACCCGGTAGTTGTAGTTGAAGTTCTTTATCGATGCCGTGAAAATTTGCAACTGGGTCTGAAATTCGTTGATCAAAGTTTGTTACTTTGTCCGAATTTGAAACATTCTTCACAGTCTCTGAGTGCGATGATTCACATTTTGGTGCGTGGTCGGAGGTTGTCACATGCTCAAGCTTTGATTCTTAGAATGGTGAGGAGGAGTGGCGTTTCTCGGGTTGAAATTGTTGATTCTTTGGTTTCGACTTATAATGGTTGTGGTTCGAATTCTTTGGTTTTTGATTTGTTCGTTAGGACTTATGTGCAGGCTAGAAAGTTACGAGAAGGGTCCGAGATGTTCCGGATGGTAAGAAGCAAAGGGTTTACTGTCTCTATAAATGCTTGTAATAGTCTTCTTGGCGGGCTTGTAAAAGTTGGTTGGGTTGATTTAGCATGGGAAGTATATGGGGAAGTTGCTAGAAGTGAAATTCCTTTGAATGTTTATACACTCAATATCATGGTTAATGCATTATGTAAAGATCACAAAATTGATAGTGTTAAGTTATTCTTATTAAAAATGGAAGCTAGGGGGATTCTTCCTGATATTGTGACATATAATACATTAATCAATGCATATTGTCTCCGAGGGATGTTCGAAGAAGCTTTTGATTTGATAAAGTTCATGTCATCTACGGGGTTGAGACCTGGACTTTTCACATATAATTCTATAATAAATGGATTATGTAAAGTGAGAAATTATGCAAGAGCAAAGGAAATTTTGAATGAAATGTTGCATATCGGATTGAGTCCTGATACTACTACATATAATGCATTTCTTGTTGAGAGCTGTAGACAAAATGATGTTTCAGAGGCTGAAGGAGTTTTTAATGAAATGTCTTGTAAGGGTATTTTACCAGATTTAGTTAGCTTTAGCTCTCTTATTGGGTTGTTTTCAAGGATTGGTCATCTTGATAGGGCACTGAAATATTTTAAAGCTTTGAAAAGTGCAGGTTTTGTTCCAGATAATGTGATATATACTATCCTTATAGATGGGTATTGTAAAAATGGCAATATGTCAGAGGCTTTGAAGATATGGAATGAAATGATACAGCAGGGCTGTGTGATGGATGTGGTTACATACAATACTATTTTGAATGGAATGTGTAGGGAGAAGATGCTTGCTGATGCAGCCCGTCTGTTCAATGAGATGGTGGAAAGAGGTGTTTTCCCTGATTTTTACACTTTCACCACACTCATTAATGGATATTGTAAAGATGGGAATATGAGTAAAGCACTTCATTTGTTTGAGACAATGACAGAAAGAAATCTCAAGCCTGATATAGTTACATATAATACATTAATTGATGGGTTTTGTAAAGTAGGTGAAATGAAAAAAGCTGAGGAGTTATGGGATGATATGATCTCTAGAAACATATTCCCCAACCATATTTCTTATGGAACTTTGATAAATGGATTTTGTAGCATGGGTAATGTATGTGAGGCATTAAGGTTATGGGACCGAATGGTTGAAGAAGGTATCAAACCCACACTTGTAACTTGTAACACTATCATAAAGGGCTTTTGCCGATCAGGTGATTCAGCGAAGGCAGATAAGTTTTTGGACAAAATTATTTCTCAAGAAATTGTTCCTGATAGCATTACATATAACACTTTGATTAATGGATATGTCAAGGAAGAAAATCTGGACAAAGCTTTTGTTTTGATTAATAAGATGGAAAAACAAGGGTTACTACCAGATGTTATTACATACAATGTAATTCTTGAAAGGTTCTGTAAACAAGGTAGAATGCAAAAAGCTGAGTTAGTATTGCAAAAGATGATTGAAAGACGTGTAAATCCTGATAGAGCCACATACACATCGTTGATAAATGGACATGTGTCCCAGGACAACTTAAAGGAGGCATTTCGCTTCCATGATCAAATGTTGCAAAGGGGATTTATACCGGATGATAAATTCTAATTTTCTTCTCTGTTGCTTGAGGTAGGATGTCTCTGATCGCATTATTCATCTTAATATATATATACCTTTTAAGTCCAATATTGGGTTATTGGGATACAGTTATGGTTGCAGGAATTTCTGGAAAGCATTAGAGAGAGAGAGAGAGAGAGAGAGGGGGGGGGNGGGGGGGGGCTGCTTTGAAGTGCTCTTTACAGGTTTTCATACTTGGGAAAGGGGTTTATCATTTGTGAGTTTTCAAAGATACAGTGAAAGGGATCCATTTTGGTAAAAAGAGGCATGAGAAAGAACTAAATATGGTATTTTCTAAAATATTTAAACAGTACGCGTAAAATGGCTATGTGAATGAAGAACATATAAAGAGAAAGAGTGGAGATTTTCTTAGGCAAAGGGTGTTCAATAAATAAAATTAGTACTTCAAAAGAAAAACTGTTCAATAAATAAAATTAGTACTTCAAAAGAAAAACACTATGTTTATGGAATTAAATAAAAACGTATAAATCATACATTACTAGTTCAAGTAAAACTAGGTCTAGAACTTTGACTGGCTAATAGCGATGCATTAATAAGTAGGTGGAAGAGACAAACCTAATAATAAAGGTAGGTGGAGGAGCTGAATTGACATGACAAATTGTATTTGCTTCTTGTTCTTTCTCTCTCTCTCTCTCTCTCTCTCAGTTTTTTCGCTTTATCAATGTTCTCTTGTTCTATCTTGAATCCGAGGTCATGGTTGATGAAGGGAAAAGATAGTAGTCTGTGTCCTACGAAAGATACATTTTTTTTTTTCATTGTTTGCTCATTTATTTTGTGTTTGACTTATTTGCTATGAACCTTTGGCAATGAACCTGTATCCATGAGTGCCTACTCTTCTTGAATAAGTCATGTCTCTTGTTGTATATGCAAATTGGTTTCATCATGGTGTAGTAAGATTAGGAGTCTACCGTCCACAGAGTATGGTTTTATTGCTTTGTATATCTCGCTCCACATTGTTTGTAAATCATGTTTGTTATTAAGAAATTCTTTGGTTGCAGGTTTCAATTGTGGTAGATCTTGTTTAGTACTTGGTGTTAGCTATATGGATATTATTATGTGACTGAAGAAACACAACTTGAGCAATAGGAGAGATCAAATGGCTGGTGCCTGTGTGTGCTAACATTGTACATATGCTCCTATAGCCCCATTACTAGGTACGTGGGGAAGATGGCCGCTTGTATAGCATTTCGCATGAGCCATAATTTGAACTTCACTAATGTGTTTAGTAAGTGCTTCACTTAAGAGCATAATTTGCTTTAGTGGAGATATTAAGATTTGCTTTGCCTCCATCACTATGAAATCTAAATGTCGTTTCTGGTTGTACTTGGCAGCGAATGAGACTTTACTGCAGAAAATGTGTACTCAGTAGACTTCGTCCGGTGGTAAAATCATTGAAAGTACACTTCCAGGTCAAAGATTGGACCGTCTCTAACTACAAAATCTCCCTTCTCCCATTTTGTAATAATAAATAAAAATGCAGCGTATCTATTTATAAAAAATAGAAAGAAAAAAAAAAAGAATTTCATAGTTTATACAAAAAGCTTTTCGACTCATATAAATTTGATGCATGGTAGACCAAATTTTTAGAGATTCTGCATTAAATATTAAATAATAACCTAGATAGTAAAACCGCGGACAGAGATCCCTACTTATCAATTCGCCAAAAATTAAAATATTCAAAAAGTGAAAAATATCAAAATCATCAAGTTATTTGCATATTATAATAAATAAAAATAGAAAACAAAATAATATTGCACCTATAAAAAGAAAAAGAAAAAGAGTATACTATTTTAAGATACGATCGGGTAAAATCAAGATAAAATGAAGAAATCTAAGTATTTATAAGAAATTATATGAGTGCAATTATCCTATTTTGTTACAGACTATATTGGGCATAATGTTTCTATATGCACCCTCCCCAACTCCACGCTCCTTAGCTGCAAAAGGCCGGCCCAGCACCTTTTAGAAGGCTCTTCTAGAAACAAACAAATTCTGGGCTACGAAGATGATGAAACAGAAGGGGAAAATTTAAATAATTCGCAAGAAGACTTTCAAAAGGAAGTCCACAAACCGAAAATTTCCATAGATTTCCACAAGACAAATCAAAATGATTTGAAAATTAGAGATGGAGAAGAAAGGAACGGAGACAGAAATAGGGGTAATAGATCATGGAAAAAAGCAGCTAGAAGATGTCCTCTTCATTTGACAGAGGATAACGGGGCTAGAAGCAGTAATGGCCATGAACAGATGTCCAGAAGACACTTGGATTTTCATGTGGCCGATGAGGCGGGCTTTACCATGCCCCCTCCTCATCCATGAAGATCATTTTATGGAATTGTAGGGGTCTTGGCACTTCGGAGACTACAACTTTTCTGAAGGCGCTAGTCAAAAAGAATCAACCAGATTGTGTGTTTCTCATGGAAACAAAAGCTGATAAATGGTGGATGGATAAAGTGCGTAGAATTCTGAAGTTCCTGAATTATTATTCTGTAGAAGCTAAAGGTTTGGCATGAGGATTACTGATCATCTGGGCAGAGGGTTGTGAGATCAGTTGTGAAAAATTAACAGATAAAATTTTAAAATGTACGGTTCAGGAGGATTTTGAGAACTCCTGGACTCTCTTTACCTGCTATGGAACTCCATACAGAGGGGAGAAAAAATTGTTTTGGGAGGAAATGCAACAAATAGTGATGGAAGAGGAAAAGCCCTGGCTGGTGGTTGGTGATTTGAACAAGATATTGAATGATTCTATAAAATTTGGAGGTAGGCCTACTTGGAGAAAATATCCCTTTCTCAAAACTTTTATGCACGAAATGAGAGGTATAGACTTGAGCTACATGAGACAACACTTTACTTGGAATAACGGTCATGGAGGTCTGACGTTGATTAAGGAGAGGATTGATAAGGCCCTGGCAGACCATCAATGGTTAGCTATTTTCTCGAGAACTACTGTTCAACATCTTACAACAGAATGCTTAGATCATTGCCCTATAATGATCTCCACCAAAGGAAAGGACCCCAGCCCGAGAGGACCATTCAGATTTTTTGAAGCTTAAGCGTCTGATCTCTCTAGTTTCAAAGTGGTGGAAAAGGCTTGGGAGAGCAACTGGAAAGATGGCATGGAGAGCCATCAATTGAGAACAAGCTTGTTCAATACCACTACAGCCCTCAGAAAATGGAACAAGGGTCATTTTGGTATGGCTCACGAAAAGATTAAGACTCTGGAAGGAGACTTAGAGCAACTTCAATTGACCAATATGGGTCTGGAATATCAGAGAAGAACTCAGGAGGAGCTGAATTCTCGACGTGCTCGAATGGAATCAATTCTAAGATAGAAATCAAGAGAAGTCTGGCTGAAAGATGGACACCACAACTCCAAGTTTTTTCACACAAGTCTTAATGTGAGGAGGATGAAGAATCGTATAACAACTATCAAGGAAGGAGACATCTGGATTCAAGATCAAAAGGCCATCAATGATTACTTCATAAGAAATTTCAAAGAGCTGTACCAGTCTAGCTATCCTTGTTTATCGAATGAGATAGATTCTTTGGGTCAGAAGATGGTCACAAATCATGAAAATGAGGAGCTGCTCAGAATACCCTCAGAAGAAGAAATGAGTACCTATACAGGATAGACCTCAACAGAAAACTGAAGAGTAACAGCAGCAAGTGATTGAGTTCAGTAGTTCCTCATATAAAATTATTGACTCTAGAGATATAGTAATATGGAGAAGACAAAATAATCCTATTATACAGAAAAAAGTAGATATCATTCCTTTCTTCAAACAGAACGAATAGAGATAGAATCCGACCGATTCCCTAAATGCCTTTCTGGATATTCCTCAATGTCCCGGCTATTCACGGAACGTGAGAAGTAGATGAATAATCATCTACTTCCGGAAGAAATCGAAGAATTTCTTGGGAATCCTACAAGATCCATACGTTCTTTTTTCTCTGACAGATGGTCAAAACTTCATCTGGGTTCGAATCCTACTGAGAGGTCCACTAGAGATCAGAGAAACATGCTTAATATCATTTGATTGAATAGTTGACCCAGCTCCTTGTTGTTTGAAGAAACCCTTCGCTTCAATTGGTTTTTTTTCACGAAAAGCCAAGGACTGCATAAAGAAGCTTCACCCCCTCAAAAGTCCTGGGCCAGATGGCTTTCCAGGAATCTTTTACAGAAATTATTGGAGTATAATCAAGGTGAATGTTATCAGCTTTGTGCAGGAGTGTTTCAGATTAAGACACAGCCCCCACAGTTTCAATATGACTTTTCTTGTCCTCATCCCAAAGCAAAGTAATTCTAATAGCTTCAATCACTATAGACCTATTAGTTTATGCAACTATGTGTATAAGTTGGTTTCTAGAATCATTGTAGAGAGATTGAAAGGGGCAATGGGGAGGATAGTTTTTCAAAACCAAAGAGCTTTTCTGGAAAGACGGTGGATCACTGAAAATACGGTGCTTGCCCATGAGGTTCTACATAAAGTCAAGAGACATAAAAGCAGCAATGGCCTAATGGTTGTCAAGGTTGATCTCAAAAAAGCCTTTGACCGGATTGAGTGGAGCTTTCTCGATCGCACGCTGGAAGCTTGGGGATTTTCAAAAGGGATCCGAAAACTCATCCATAGCTGTGTGTCCACAGTACAATACTCAGTCTTGATAAATGGAGGAGTTTCGGAAATGTTCAGCCCAAGTCGAGGTTTAAGACAAAGGGATCCCCTATTCCTTATCCCCTTATCTCTTCATCCTTTGCTCTGAATTTTTTACTCGTTTAATTAACAAGGAGGAATCTCTAGGGAATATTCATGGTATTAAAATCAGCCAAGGTGGACCAGCTTTATCCCACCTAATGTACGCGGATGATCTTCTTCTGATGTGTAGAGCTAACAAAACAAAGGCAGGGGCCATAAAGAAGTGCTTCGATGCGTGTTGTGGATGGTTGGGACAAGAAATTAACAAAGGAAAATCCAGTATTCTTTTCTCTAGCAAGACAAAAAGAGAGAACTGGAAAGCTATAAAAGAAATGCTTAATTTTTCAGATATGAAGGATCTATTTACGTAAGGAACTCTCTTGTTCTCTCAAAGAACAAAACAAAGGAATTCAAAGTTTTGAAAGACAAACTCAACAGCAAGCTTAATGGCTGGAACATAAATCTCCTCTCCAAAGCTGGGAAAGCTACTTTGATCAAATCAGTCCTTTAGGCAGTTCCCATATACACAATGTTCATTTTCAAAATTCCAACAGGAATCTGCAAAGAGATGGATGGAATTGTGCGGAAATTCTGGTGGGAATCAGCATCAAATAATGGAAAATTCTTAGCTCTCAAAGCTTGGGAGAAAATCTGCAAACCCAAAAGGGAAGGAGGTCTCGGGTTTCGTCGTTTCAATGATATAAATATGGCTTTTCTTTCCAAATTGGGATGGAAAATTGCTGAAGGGGAATCATCCATTTGGACCGATATCATGAGGAGTGGATATCTAAAAAGAGACTCATTTTTTGAACATACCAAAACAAAAGGAGCTTCGTTTGCTTGGCAGGGAATTATCAGCTCCAGATCTTTTTTGAGAAGTGGCTGCTGTTTTCAAATTGGAAATGACCTAAAGATCAATATCTAGAAGGATCCTTGGATTCCGAAACTACCAGACAAAGTTCCTAAAGCTAGAGAAGGAGCTGAAGTAGACCGGCTGGAAAAAATTATTGATTGAAGAGTGACTCATAATTTGGAATGGAACGAGGGGCTCATTCGTAACACCTTCTCAACGGAAACAACTGAGATCATTTTGAATATGGAATGGCCTGTCAACCTCGGTGAGGATAAGTTGTATTGGTGTGGCAATCCAAAAGGCCGGTTCTCAGTTGGCAATTGCTATGAGGTCAATTGTCACTCCTTTAGTCAGTTCAATGAAATATGGACCAAACTTTAGAAGGCTCAGATTCATGAACGTTTAAAGATTTTTGTGTGAAGAGCTTTGGCAAATGTCCTCCCTTTGTTGGAAGTCCTTAGCGAAAGAATGAGCCTCAAACTAACCTTTTGTGTCACCTATGGAGCCGAGGTTGAAAATGCCTTTCATATCTTCAAAGATTGCCCGAGTTCCAGAGCAATTGCTTTCAGTAGCAATTGGGGGCAATGCCAGACAAATGGCCAGGAGGAAACATTCATGAACTTATTGCCAACTGCCTTGATCCCCCTAGTTTCCTCTGTGAAGGATTCCTGGACAGAAATACCTTTACTATTTTTGCTTTTTCCCTTTTTTATGAGTGTTGGAACTTCAGAAATGATAGATTGTTTGATAGCAAAATGTCTATTCAGTTAGCTGCTGCCCAGATGGATCGCATGACTACTGAATCCTGGAATATTCTGAAATTCAACCTAACTATTGAACCGGGCATTGAAGAAAGCTGGATCCCTCCCCCCCTTGGTGAATGGAAAGTTAATTATGACACTGCCTTCAAGGAAGGAACTGCTGTGCTAGAAGTGGTTGTCCGGGATGCCTTCGGGAATCTAATCGCAGCAGAGTTTAAAATCGCCAAATGCTCTTCGGCCTTTGAGGCAGAAGTTCAGGCTTTGGTTTGGGCAACCTTTATGGCAACTGAGCATGATTGGAAATTTTTGATCCTCTCAACGGATGCTTATACAATAGTGGAAGAAGTGAAGTCCAATAAAATGCCCAAGGACTGGTCCGCTGGTGAAGGAGTTCACAAAATTCGCAGGGCCCTAGAACTCAACAACTGGAAGTTGGTTTGGTAGAAAAGATCTGCAAACAAGCTAGCAGATGTCCTGGCAAAGCTAACCCTTAAAAACAAAAGCTATTTTTCCTTTTCTTCTTCTAATTTAGATTGTCTCCCAGGGGCTTTTTGTAATGTTTATTTCTCTGAGATTGTTGGAGGCCCTGCCTATGTGTTCTTATCATTTGTGGATCTTATTTTGTGCTTAATAGCAAGTCAACTTTTACCAAAAAAAAAAATTCCACTCTCCTCTATATACATACAAATATCTGGCAATTTACATTTGGATCCTTTTAAGATGCCATAATTACAATCTATTTTTATTGGAAACTATAAGTTGTTTCCCTGTAACTTTAGAAAATCATCAAAAGTAAATCCATCAGTTAGTTTTAATCCTGTTAAATCTAACAGTCGAAAGGAAAGTTAGTAATTGCATATTATACTTGTATATATACATATATTTATAAAAACTAAAAGGACTAATGCCATATACGCTCTGAAATTCGTCTTAATTACAAATAGATTTCCAAAACTTTTTCTAATTGCATTTACCCGCTTCTGTTAGTATATTTCCATTAAACTTAAGTGGACAAGAGCATTATAGTTTATTCACATATGTAAACTGACATTAACCAATATTGATGAACACACATGGGATTCATTGGAACATGTTTCCTTTAAATTTTTTAATTAACATTTTACATTACTGTCCATTTTTTATTTCCCAATTGTTATAATTTTCATTATATCAAATAGAAAACCAACCCCTCTTCTTTTTCTTCTATTCCTTCTCTTCTGTGTTTCTTTCTTCACGCTTCAGTTGACTTCCCTAACCTCTTGCATAATCTGAATCTTCTTTTTTACTTTTATTATTACTATTATTATTATTTTTTTTCGGGTGAAGAGAGGAATAAAATACGAAGAGAAAGTACTCATCCTCCACCGCAATTACTCTTGCATTTGAATTTTAGAAGAAAAAACTAGTTCATGGACATTTCAAAGCATACCAATGAGCAAACCAAGGTTTGATTTTTCCTAAAATTCACTGCAATCTCTTTATTGGTTGCATCGGTACCGATGATCTATATCCTAATAGTTTCCTATATCCTAATAGTTTCATTACTGATGCATCATTGAGTTGGATTAGTTTTTTTTTTTTAAAAGCTAAAAGTCTAATAAATTTTAATTTAAAACAAATTATATTTATCTCTTTTTAATTTGCTAATATTAGATCTTTTAAAGTTGAAAATCTAATTCGTCTAAAAAATATTTTCTCTCTCTAATATGACAAATAAAAATACTAAAATACCTTCAGCTGTCTCATTTCTCCTCTCTTATTAATGTAATTTAAATTTTGAATTAATCAACTATTCTCTTAATTAATTTTAACAAAATTTTAATTAATAATTAATAAAACCTTTAATAAATCTTAATTAATTTAATTTAGCATCTCAAAATAAATTAAAAAATATTTTTTAGTTACTAAAAATATATAGAAAAAAAAAGTAATCAAGTGCCAAGCACATACATCATCAAAACAGCCCCACAAACTCCATGAAGAACCAGTTTGCACTTTGTAACCCCAAATCACAAATGGGCTTTCTAACAGAGGCAAGCACGCCTACATGTTGCACCTCTAGCCAACAAACTATGCTTAGTCAAGCATCCACCGAAAAAATAAAATCCAAAATTTTGCAGAAATTTGATTCACATCCAACCCATAAACAGATAAAACTGATGCCGAGTATTGAGGATATAAGAGTTCAGCTCAGTCTTAAGACTCTCAGCTCAGCTTACTCAGCCTCTGTTATTATTACTCAGCTGAGAGTCTTAAGACTGAGCTGAACTCTTTGGTCCTGATGGTTGAATGTGGTTAATCCTCATCATCGAGATCAAAGGTTCAAGGATTGGTAGAGAGAGAAGAAGCTGAACTCTTATATCCTCAATACCTAGTCACAACCATCAATCTAGAGATTTTGCAGAGTAGCCATCTGCACAAAACAGCAGCAACAGACAGAAAAAATAAAAATAAAGGTGAAGCATGTTAACTTCTGTCAGTTAAAAACTGATGTCCAATCACAACCATCAATCGGGTTTTAGATTTTGATTTGGAAATGATCCAACTCAAATGAACTCCTTGTAAATTATCAGATGTTTATTGTATGAATTTTTTATTATTTATGTAATTTTTAAATGAATAATTTTTATTCATAATATATAATTTTTTATTCATATTATATAATAATTTTTTATGTTAAATAATTTTTATTTATAATGAATAATTTTTATCCATAATATATAATTTTTATCTAATAATTTTTTTATGTAATTTTTTTTTTAAATTTTTATAAATTTCTTCAAACAAAAAAGTTCACTTTAAAATTTTACTAGGCATGTTTTGGTAGTTTTCTTCAATGGGTTTTTTGCTGCCTATCTGTGTGGTTTGATTGGATTTGGGCATGTTTTGGGGAGAGTCTCTTATGTGTTTGGAAGAAAAAGATTTGAGAGGGAAGAGAGAGACGGAGGGAAAAGGAACAGAGAAAAAAGCATCAGATACAGAGGAGATGAGAGAGACAAAAAAAGAAAAAAAATTATATATTTATAATATAATTAATTTAAACTGCAACTCATAAAATTTCACTTAAATTAAATTTAACATATATTTTTATGAGCCACACATATATTATCAAATTAAATTAAAATAGAATTGAAATTAACTTTTTATATTATTATAAAATTTTAAAGATGAGATTGGATCAATTTACTTTTGTTTGGTCAATTTTAACACTATCTGTCAATTTTAAAATTTAAAAGAACATTTATAATATAGATTAAATTATAGTGAAATTTATATAGTAAAATATAAATTTTATGACATGAATCTCATATAACATTTATATATAATGAATAATATTTTTTATAATAAATAATATTAATATATTATATATAATATTTTATTTATAATAAATAATATTAATTGACGAATAATATTTTTTTATAATAAATAATATTTAATTTATAATATTTAATATTTAATTTATAATAAATAATATTTTTGAAAATTTTCTAAAACGAAAAGTTTCATTGAAAAAATTCTTTGTAATGTTAATAAATCAAACAAAAATAACACAGTATATCGGATGTGTAGTTTTTATGGTTTGCATTTTTTTGCGGTTCATTCTTTTTCTTTTATTATTATGTTTTGTTTTTTCATATATATGTGGTTGATAGTAATAGGATTTTGGAAAATCTTTGAAAACTCTTGATAAGATAAATGCCAACATTACATTTTTAGGAAAAAATTATTTCATAAAATTTAAGAAAATTACTTAATTTGTTTATTCCATAAAAAATATATATTTTATGATATAGCTTCGCATCTTGTAAGATAAATATCATAATAATATAAATTTATAATTTTATTATTCTTTTAGTATATTAGATAAATATCATATAAATTTATATTTAAAATTTTATTGTTGTTTTATTTTTTTATGGAATTATTGCTTTATTATGTTAAAATTTTAAATTCATAATAGTTAATATTTTTTTAATATATTTTCATAATATAATATTGCACATTTATAATAATTTTTATTTAAACAAAGTTAATAGCATAATTTTTTTTTTGTAGACTTAACTTAGTAGTAAAATTATTGAGAATACATTTCAAGAAGTTCAAATTTTTCTGAATATTTCTTTCTCAATTTTGAAATCAAAGAAAAAAATATAACTTATTTTTATTATGCCACATAAGAAAGGAAGTGTTTTATTTGGATAGAAACTAACTGCAATAATTATTTTTAACATTTTTTAAATCTGAAAAAATTATTTGTAATTAGGTGAAATTTGAGAGGATAATAGCGTAATATTTCAAACTAAAATATGGATCTTATCTAAGAAAAAAAATAGATTACTAAATACTTATTTATTTTATTTTATTAAGATTCTAAAGAATGGAACAATACTTTTAAGAGTAAAAAGGCGTGGGCAGAGTTGCAGTGGCTCGAGGAAGAAAACTTCTCAACTTTATTTTGCAGCCGTGTGGAAAGAGATGGCTGTATTTAGATAAAGAATTTTGGGGCTGACCACGAAGTTATGGTGGGTTTGATGGTTGATTGGTAAATGAACATTGAAAAATTATATACTTGTTTGGATTAGTGAGAGATAAGGGTATGTTTGGAAAAATAGGTTGTGATTCGTTTGGACTTTGGATGGTGAGAAAACTGAAAGGGTTTTATTTTTTAATTAATTTATATCTAGAAATTCAATTTGTCGTCCACACTACAACCGACATTTTGGTACCTCTAGAAAGTAAAACCCAACTTGCAATATATGTACTGAAAAATGTTATTTTAATATAATTCAGAAAAATTAATAAAAATGATTAATTATTTGTAATAATATTATATTAATAATTGAGGTGTTTGGGTTTTAGTAGATTGGTTTTTTAAAAAAAAAAAAGTTAAATTAAATGAAGTATCAACATTTCTATTGTTGAGGTATTTTAGAAAACAAGTGAAAACAAGTAAATAAAATGGATTGGTTTCAATCTTTATGCGAGGGTAAATGAGTCATTTCGTTTTTATTTGATTTTAATAAAGGGTAAAATAGATCAAATAGTTATCATAAGCTTAATCAGTTGAATTCTGTCTTGTTCTGATCTGCTTATTTCTGGACTTCCTTAGAAGCTAAAATATTAGCTAACTTCAAATTACAGAACAAAAAAACCAGAATTTTTTGTTTTTCTCTCTTTCCCTAATCTTCTTTTTTCCATTACTTTCTTTTTCATTTTCTCTTATTATTTTCTTTGTTTGCCATTCAGATCTCTAATGGATCTATCACCAGAAGAGCTTCAGTTCTTGAGCATACCAGAAATCCTAAGGGAATCAATCTCAATCCCCAAACAGTCTCCGAAGACATTCTACCTAATCACCTTAACCCTAATTTTCCCTCTCTCTTTCGCCATTTTAGCCCACTCTCTCTTCACCCACCCGCTTCTGGGTCAGCTCCAGAACCCATCTGCCGACCCGAGCCAAACACACCATAGATGGACCATTCTGCTCGTCTTCCAGTTCTGCTATCTCATTTTCCTCTTCGCCTTCTCTCTCCTCTCCACTGCTGCGGTGGTCTTCACTGTGGCCTCGCTTTACACTTCGAAGCCCGTTTCCTTCTCCTCCACTGTCTCCGCCATTCCCAAAGTCTTTAAGCGCCTCTTCATCACCTTCTTGTGGGTTTCCCTCTTGATGGTCGTCTACAACTTTGTGTTCGTTGCTTTTCTGGTTCTGCTAATTGTGGCCGTTGATACCCAGAACGTGGTTTTGTTGCTATTTTCGGGGGTTGTTATATTTTCGCTGTTTTTGGTTGTTCACGTCTATATCACGGCTCTGTGGCACCTTGCTAGTGTGATTTCGGTTCTCGAGCCGGTTTACGGCTTCGTGGCGATGAAGAAGAGCTACGAGCTGCTAAAGGGGAAGACCCGGTACGCGGCGGTTCTTGTTTTTGGGTATTTGGCGATTTGCGGTACGATCGGAGTGCTTTTCGGGGCGGTTGTGGTGCACGGAGGGAATAAGTACGGGCTGTTTCTGAGGATTGTTGTCGGTGGGTTCTTGGTGGGTGTGCTTGTGATTGTGAATTTGGTGGGTTTGTTGGTTCAAAGTGTGTTTTACTACGTCTGCAAGAGCTACCATCATCAGGGAATTGATAAGATTGCTCTGCATGATCATCTTGGTGGATATCTCGGAGAGTATGTGCCTCTGAAAAGCAGCATTCAAATGGAAAACTTAGATATGTGATGAGCGAGGAAAATTTTATGTGTAAGTTTATATGTACGAAATTTACTGTATTGGTTTTTGGGTTTTAATCCTTTCGGTAGTGTTCCAAGTAAATTTCCTTCTTTTAAATGTTTCCGTGAATAATATCGGCAAAATAGTCACTCTATTGCTATTCTCGGATTTAGATTTTTTTTTATTGCCATGAATTTTGGAAGTTCACTCTGTTAATACAAAACCATCCATATAAGACATTAATATTGGTTTAGCTTCCGTTTACTGTGGTCGCATCTTAGTCATAGACATAAATCTGCTTTGACTGTTATCTTTTTGTGTGTGATCTTTGATAGAATTAATTGATTTGAGGAAGCTGATGCTAAGTTTTCTTAATTCCTTGTGTAATTTACTCGGAAGAATATTACTGGCTATGGTTTTGTCTGTTTCCAACAGTTTCATCGTCGGGTCAAGTGCTTGTAATTTTAGGGGTTATGTTATATATTGGGGGTTGAACCTTGTAGAGGATGTTTATTATATATGTAAATGACACTCATATAAGCTAAGGTAATAACTGTAACTTTCAAAATCAAGTACTTATTATTGCTACCATTTTTATTTGTCTTTTTCTTTGTTTATTGGGGGTTTAGGGATTCAGTCTCATCATCATTGCCTGAGGCTGTCTCCAATTGGACGCTATGTTTATTTTATGCGTTTCAGTCTATTTACCCTATGTTTAATATAATTAAAGAATCTATCATTAGAGAATTTATTATTATATTTGGCAGATAACATGTTCATGGTTTATTGTCAATATGGCTTTTGGGATTGCTGGGAGTAAACTTATAACTACTGTTTTGTACTTTTTGTTTTGTCATTGGTTCTAAACATTAATGTCAACTCTAGTGCTTGGTTTTGCTCTATTTAGGATGCTAAGTTGTGACCCTAGAATATATATCTATGGTTTGCATGTGACCTTGCAGCCTTTCGAGCTCTTGAGTTTCTCTGCAAAAGAGAAACAAAATGATATCTTTCTCTTGTTTGCTTGAATTTTTTCTTTTTATCATACTCGTCAGTGGATTTTCATCCACATGTTAGGGCTTGCCTTGAACATCATGTGGTCTGCTTCTTTGCATTTTCTTTCATTGCCTTGTAGTTTTTGACTTTGTGGTTAAGTTTGAATTTGGTTGTATGAGAACATATATGCTTTTTAGTGCTGTGGAGGTATTGTGAGAACAAAACTGATGGATATTTGACAAATTTCTGGCAGATTTCACTGAGTTAATATGAAGATAACAATTTTGTTTTTGTTCCTGAACTTGTTGTTTCTAAAGAATTGATGTGTGTTTGATTTTGAACTAAAGGATGTACCTTTTTCTAAAAAGAAATTTTGGGAGGTTTCTTTGTCATTAAACAGTGGGTCTTACAAGCAGGCTGCAAGATGGGTTGACCATTTCTCCTGGCTACTGTAGAAGTGATCGCTACTCCTACAGTCATCTTGGCTTATAGGAGCATACACTGATAATAAGCAGCAATATAATATATTTAATGTATACAACATTGTTGGTTTTTGGTTCAAAAACATATTTAATATGTTTTTGGTTGATGAAGGAGAGGGGTGTAGAATAGAAGAAGACGAAAGAAGGGTTTGGATGAGAGTTGAGGAAGGGAAGTAAAGAATAATGCTTTTACTGTTGTCTTTATTTTAGAAAAAGGGATAGAAAAAACAAAAAAAGAAAAAATACTAAGAGGGCCAAGCTTGGTTTTAGTATTCTTTCCACTTCTTGAGTAAAATTTCATAGTTGGGTGAAACTAAAGTTTTACAATTTGCAGTTGAAATATAATTTGAACCTGATGACTTGAAGCTTTACTAACTAGAAAATGAACCCAAAACCATTGTTCCATTAACGATGCTGTAACAGACTAACAGTCGGGGAATGATTGAATGACAATTATTTGTGGACAAAATGGCTCTGGTAGTTTGTCAGAGTGTATGACTTTAGGTACCATGTTGTAAAGTTGTAGGAGTTGGAACCTATATAATTGTACCCTCACTTTGGAACCATATAGCTAGAGTTTGATGGACTGTGGACCCTCTTCTGAAGTCTGCTTCTCAGACCACTACAGGGTACAAAGAGCTCTTAAATTCACAATTTTGGAAATTTTATCGAGGATTATATTGTTGGTTTTTGCTGTTTTGTTCAATAGTGGCAGTGAGATACAGTGAAAGGTATAAGAGACGGTAAGCTATCAACTCTCTAAACAAGGACAGTCCAAATTTTACATGTTTCTTTCTGGTTTAAGTAGTATGCTTGAAAAGTGGACGTTCTGAAAGAAATTAAAGAACAGTTCAAGCAAAAAGCATGATTTTATGTGTTTTTTCAGAAACGTTTCTACGCCTAGTTTCATTCGTGATACTTTGGTTTGAAGTTGTCAGTATTAGTAGACAAGGATGATAGTATTAGTAGACAGTATTAGGGTTTAAAATTTCTTGTTTTCTGTTTGTAAATGGCTCAACAAGCATTCAGAGATTGCTCTTTCAAACATATAGAAGTATCCATAACAACAAGTCGGAGCTCTTAACTCTGATATTTCTTGCTGATTGACATTCATTCTTTACTACGTTTCAAAATTGAACCAAAATCATCAATATATTGAAGCTATAGACATGTGAAAAATATATAAATCCTTTAATGTTGGTTGCAGAAACACAACCCAGTTCTCCTTGTGTGTTTTACATTACACGTAGACTATAAACAATGGTACTCGGACGGACTTTTGCAAGTTATTTTATGAATCTGAGACTTAGGAAGCCAAAAAGAGTAACTTGGCTGAGATAATTGGTTTTCAGATGTCTTCATTGTTGTTAATCTGTAAATTGGCGGTCTATAAGTCAATATAATAATAAAATTACATATAGCTTTTATTTTTTTAGTTTTCTTTGCGAGTAATTTTCTTATTCGGTCTTATTTTTTCCTTTCCATTATTTGTGGCCCTTTAGCCGCCTCCCTACGGAAATTTTATTGTTTTTATTATTATTAAAATTGGAGTGGAGGATTTTGTATCAGAGAGGATAGTTATTAATATGAATCTAGATATGTAAATTATTAAATTTTTGAATGGCTAAATGTAACAAAATATAAATTTATTTTTTAAAATGATATGATAATCTACTTTTTAACAATTTAAGCTTATGAGAGATGTAGTAATTTAATTTGGTATTAGAGTAAAATGTTCTAAAAAATTTAAGTTTAAAATTCAATATTAATTTCACTCAAGAATAAAAAGCACATGTAAAAGTACAAAAATAGTTCAAAAGAGGCATACGTGCATATTAGAGGGAGTGCTAGAGAAAAAAAAAGCGAGTGCTAGAGAAAAATATAAAATTATTTGATAGTTTACATTTTAATAATTTAAACTTATACGATCAGTGATAACTTAACTAAGATAATAAGATAAACATGTTAGTAGATTTTCGATTTATCTAGAATTATTTATAAAGAAAACAATAATATTAGAGTTGCCAAATTGTTTATTAAATTATTAATGCACATAGAATTTTGGATATAAGTGTGAATGACAAATCAACTGTACCAATCTCACTTTATTTGAAGTGCAAAAAAAAAAGATCAAAAAGAATAGTAAGCCTTCTTACAATCAAATAGGGAAGGGTCATTTTTTTGTTCTTTCCAGTTTAATAAAAAAAAAATATAGCAAAGGTTAATGATACAGACACCAATTTTTTTTACCAAAATGATGTAGTAGATCAGCGGTTAACAAAAAACCATACTCCAATCATATATTTTGCTAATTTAGTATTAATACTTTTAAAGTGCACTAAAAAGAAAAAGAATAGTAAGTCTTCTTACAATCAGAAAACAAAGGGTAATGATAAAGAAACTACATTATTTTTACCATCAAATAACAAAGGGCAATGATAAAAGACATTAATTTTTCTTTTACCAAAATGACATGGCATGAGATTAGCAGTTAACAACAACTGTACACTAATTCATCAATAGTGAACTCAACAAGATTAGATTAAATAAATTTGGTGAAAAAATTTAGAATTTCTGAGGTTATAAAGAGAAATAAAAATTTACATAGATTTATGGTTATGAGACTATATGTTTCCAAGATATAAATTTATGTAGACTAGAATCCACACATAAGCCTACCACCTATTATTTTGTGAGAGAGAAATATTAGATGATTTTTTTCAAGAATAAAACAATTTTAAAATATTTTAGATATAGAGTTAATAATGAGTAATTGACTGGATTAAATAATTGGGTGGTGAATGAATTTCCAATATGAAAGTAAAATAATTGGTTGGTTAATAAACTTTTAATATTTCATGAGTTTGTTTTCTTTGTTTTAGCGCAAAGAATAAAAAAAGAAAGAAAAAAAAGAAAGAAAGAAGGTCTAGTTAAATTAAACAAGAGAAATCGTCCATCAGTACCATAATACCATTGTATATTTTTGAGTTGGTAGCAAATCGAGCAAAGCCATGTAAGATACACGTAAGATACGACGCCGTTGACAACTTTCTTAGTCGTCCGGTGGGCGAAACAACTTTCTTAGTTGTCTGGTGGGCGAAACTTGAAGCTAAAGGAAATTGGAAAATAAGAGCCATATAGAGTAGAGACCATAACACCGTGGAATTAATTTGTCAACAAAGAAAAACAAAACAAAATATACATATGTTGTTCTTCATCCCAAAAAGATTTACGTATATATAACAGAAATTAAAACGTACGAAAAGAAAAGAATTCGGTATACATAGAGATTAAAAGACGATAATTAAATATATATAATAGGCATCAAAAGCTGATGTGGAACTCTCTGTGTTTCATCTGGTAGCGGCAAAAAGGACAAGCAGTCTTCCTTCGAAGCCACTCGACAATGCAATACGCATGGAACTTGTGCATGCAGCCGAGCGCTCTCGCTTCGTCCTCTCTGCCAAGCTCTTCCTGACAGACGCCGCAGACCAACCCGTCTTCGTCGTCGACGGCCACCGCTTTCGTTCCCGAGAAAGCCGGGTCGACGGTGTCGGCGAGAATCTTAGCCAGCTGAATCGTGACCTCCAGCTCCACCTCCTTCAGTACGGCTTGGAAATCTCGGTTGCTGGCTTCTGCTCGAGACCAAGCCAGCTTTTCGGTCATGGTTTCCAAGCGTATGTGCTGGAGCTCTTCGGGGCTCAATCGCTCGTAGCTTCTTGGATCGTACGAACCGTCGTAGGTGGAGTATTTTTCCCAGTTGCTCAGTCTGTTCAGGAGCTCTGCTTTGCCCTCTGCGATTTGCATAACCTCCATATATGCTAATTAATTAATTAATTAAAACACCTCTCTTAGGAAAAGCTTTTGAAATTTCTCCGTTTAAACTGATTTAGGAAAGCTTTTAACCGACTTAATTGGGCAGGTTAAAACTTAGGTAGCTGGAATTTGACGTCCAAAATTTAGGCTTTCTATACATACAACATATAGGCGTGCGCAAGAGCTTGGGGTTCAAACAAAGAGTAGGAAAAGTAGTGCTTTTTGGAATTTCCTAGCTGATATTGATTTAGGAAAGTTTATAACCGACTTGGGTACATTCTAATTCAACCGACTTAGACATATATAGGTCGGTGCTCTACTCTATGCAGTTTAAAAGTGAACAAGTGTTACGGAAAATACCTTTTTACTATGTTTTATGTTTTTTATTTTCGTAATTTCAGAAACTTCTTTCCGTCTTTCTTACTTGTTTTTAAATCCTAAAATATTTCTTTTCTGTTTTTGAAAACGTGTTTTCTACGTTTCATATAAAACGCGTGTTTCATATTTTTCTTTCATTATCTTTTTTTTTTTTATTTTGTTTGTTTTCATTTTGATTATGTATTGAAAATTGAGATATTAAATTTTAATTATTTGGATTGGATTGGCCAAACAGATTAAATTATATTTATCTAAATACCCTCTAGAAATTTTATTACACAGATTAATTAATTGCATATAAACAAATATCCAAACATGCCAGAGGGACATAAATAATTTCCAAGCAAAACACTAAATGTCCGTTTGTTAACCTATTCAGTTTTCATTTTTAGCTTTTAGCTTTTAGTTTTTGTTTATGATTTATGGTTTATAGTTTATAGTTTTTGTTTATGGTTTATAGTTTTTGATTTTTGGTTTTTAGTTTTTGATTTGTTGTTTTTAGTTTATGTTTTTGTTAAAAGGAAAAAAAATAAAAAACAACAACTATTTTTTTATTTTTTTTAAAAAAATAATTATTTTTGGTAACCATTATTTTTTTTATTAATTTTTTGTATTTATTTTAAAATTTTACAAATAAATTTAAACTGGTTTCGGTCTAATTTTCAGCCCGACTCGACTGGTCCTGGGTTTCGGCCCCAACCGGGAAGTCTTGGGTTCCAGACCAATTGGGGAGCCCCGGGTTTCGGCCTTGACCGGGTGAACCTGGGTTCTAGCCCAACCCAAGAAGACCTGGGTTCTAGCCCGACTCGGGAGGACTTGGGTTCCAACCTGACCGAGCAGTCCCGAGTTCCAGCCCCGACTCAAGCAGTCCCAGGTTCTGGCCTCGACCGGACAGTCTCAGATTCTGGCCTGACCAGGCGGTCTCAAGTTCTAGTCAAACCCGGGTTTCGGCCTTACCGGGTAGTCCTGGGTTCCGACTCGACCTAGGAGCCCCGGGTTTCGGCCACGACCGAGCGGACCTGGGTTCTAGCCCAACCCGAGAGGACCCAGGTTCCAGCTCGATCAGGCAGTCTCGGGTTCTAGCCTTGACCTGGACAGTCCTGGGTTCCAGCCCCGACCGGGAGGTCTTGGGTTTTGCTCTGACCCGGCGGTCTTGGGTTCAGCCCGATCGGTAGGTCGCATGTTTCGATTTGACCAAGCTGTCCTAGATTCTGGCCCGACCGGAGGGTCCCAGATTTTGGCACGACTGGGGGTCCCAGATTCTGGCTCAAATTGGACAGTCTCAGATTCTGGCCCGACCGAACAGTCCCAGATTCTAGCTTGACCCATTTAAACAAGCATGGTGGAGTTTTGAAGATACATATGACTTCGTTTACCAAAAAAAAAAAAAAATATATATATATATATATATATATATATATTACTTCTGCCAATATCAATCATATATATAAATGCAGGTTTTGCATTGTACTAAACAATGATATTAAATTCAAAAAAAAAAAAAAAAACAATGATATTAAAGCCTTCAATGTTAATTATGTACAAAATTCCAAATCCTTCCCTTATCCTCACGCTCACTTCGTTTTATATGAAAATAAAAAACCAAAAGCTGTCACCAGTTATTTTATATTTTTGAATTCATTATATATTATGAGCTAATTTAACATCAAACTAGCTAGCAAATTTGTATAAGATAAAAACAATCTCCAATAATGAATTAGAGTCATTCTTGTGATGTTTAAGTAGAGATTTTTAGTAATAACTAATTTATTCATGATAATTAAAACAAAAAGTTCTTTCGTGGGTGCTCATTTCTATCACGAAATGCACAAAGAAAACGTGTAAAAAACATAACAAAATTTCTATCTTCGACTTGACCACCCAATTTTAATGCTATACCTCATATGCCATCTTGCGTGTCGAGTTTTCAATCGCTAGTCCCATGTTGATCTGTAAACCTCATCTTCAAAAATAAGCCCATATTCGCCTATTGTTTTTTTGGGTTAAACATTGTTACAAACCCATAATTTTTTTTTAATTGACAAATTTTTACTGGCATACAATATATGAACAATTATTTTTGAATTTGTATATTTCAATATAAGTTTTTTATAAATTAAATTTTGCTAGTTGGCATTTTTGCTGTATTTTTCAAAGGTTGTGGAAACGAGAAAAAGAAGAAGAAGAAAAAAAGGGACAGAAATTAGGCCTGCAGGACACTTAGCTAGAAGGTGGAGAATGGTAATTGAATTTGAGAAGGAAATAATGGACATTCTTCAATCTGTAGGTTTTGTAACTGTTGCCGGTTACAAACGGTTTTATTGAATAAATTAAATATATTAAATAGGTTTTAATTTGTTTTAATTTTAGTTTTAATTGTTTGTTTGTCAGTTACATTTTTAGTTTACTATATATATGTCTGTTGTTTTGAAGTTGAAATACAGAAAAAGACAAGGGTAAAGACTGATAAACAAAAAATTAGAACGTGAGTTTGAGTTATAGAAAAAGAGGTGATAAAGTTTAGGTATTTTCTAAGTTCGAAGTTAAATCTTTGGTGGTGCTAAAGCTAAAGATTGGGAGTATCCGTTGTATCCTGGGAGACGATCGTCAACAAACCATTCGCACCTGTGGGGACGAAATCGTTCTTAAGGAAACTGTGGTATTACACAGACCTCGAAATATTATCAAAGAATTCATATACTGGTTCTGTATTATTTCTCATGTATTTAATTTTATTTGTTAATTTATAATATATATATATATATTTATAAATATTTGATTAATGTTCATTTAGTATTACAATCTTAAGAACGATTTTCTATACTGTTAATCTATTTATTTATATATATACATATTGGTATATGATTTTTGTTATGTTTTAATATATTTCCGAAGATATTTTTTGTGGATTTATTTTTTATGGTCAATTTTAATTTAAATTGAACTCATAATCCGAACCCGGGCGACGAGACGAAGAAAACGTGACAAACGGCGTCGAAAATGGAGGTCAAACGAAGGAGATACGGCCGGGTCATGAACATGGTCGCGATACCCATGACCCGACCCGGTGCAGAAAAACGGGTGAAGAAGAAGACCCAAAACGATGTCGTTTTGACGCATTGGGCATCTAGGCTGAGGCAGGAGGCCTAACATGGCTTGGGCTTGGGTTTGGTCTGGGCTGGGCTTGATCCTGGCTAGGCTTGGCCTGAGCTTGGGTTGGGCTGGGCCTAGTCCAGTTGGGCACAATAGTGGGCTGAGAGGCACAGCCCGTTTGTAGGGCTGGCCCATGACACGTAATCAGCCACGTGTATGACACGTGGAGCCTTTTAAGCTGACATGGCATGTGCCACGTGGAACGTTGACCAATGTTGACCGTTGACTGGCATTGCGGTGTATACAGAAAATTCGTGGTGTATACAGAATTTATGTGAGTGTAAACAGAAATTTGTGGGTATATATAGTAAATTCATGGGAATTTTAAATTGAGTTTTAAACCTCAAATTTGTGCAATTTTCTTGGTGAAATTTGTGTAATTAGTATGTTGGGACAATTTTGTTCAACAACTAATGAATTTATATTTCCTTCATATACAGGAAATGACAACAGATGTTAATGTTTTCTCAGACAACGTGAATACCGTTCCTGTGGCAAAAGCGCCAACTTTGATGGCACCAGTTTCTGTACCCGTGAATCATGCGGAGAAACCGGAGAAATTTGATGGAAAGGATTTTAAAAGGTGGCACCAAAAGATGTTATTCTATTTGACCACATTGAACCTGGCTAGGTTTTTGACTGAAGAGGCACCAGAGAGCAATGAGACTAGCGATGTGAATACTCTCATGGCTGTGGATGCTTGGAAGAGTTCCGACTATCTGAGCCGGAATTATATTCTGAATGGCATATCTGATGCTCTGTATAGTGTATACATTAGCAAGAGGACAGCGAAAGAGCTGTGGGAATCTTTGGATAAGAAATACAAAACTGAGGATGCTGGATCCAAGAAGTTTGTAGTGGGTCGGTTCTTGGATTATCAAATGGTTGATACCAAGACAGTAATCAGTCAAGTCCAACAGCTGCAGGTAATCATACAAGAAATCCATTCTGAGTGGATGGTGATTAGTGAAGCTTTTCAAGTGGCATGTGTTATTGAGAAACTGCGTTCAGGTTAGAAAGACTTCAAGAACTACCTTAAGCATAAGCGAAAGGAGATGAGCATGGATGATCCGATTGTTAGACTTCGCATTGAGGAAGACAATAGACGATCAGAGAAGAGATCATCATCGGAGGCTTACGGTAAAGCTAATGTGGTGGAACATGGTCAAGGCTCCAAGTCCAAGAAATTTGCTGGAAAGAATTCCAAGCTAGGTCCCAAGGGAGGGGTGTTTAAACATTCCAAATTCCAAGGGAAATGTTTCAATTGTGACAGAATAGGTCACAAATCGGCAGATTGCAGACTGCCGAAACGGAAAAATAAAATGGCACATGTGTTGGAGAAACTCACCAGAGAGGTCGATGATATCGACTTGAGTGCCGTAGTTTCTGAAGTGAATCTTGTTGGATCAAACCCAAAAGAGTGGTGGATTGACACTGGTGCAACTCGCCACATATGCTCAGACAGAGGATTGTTCACTTCCTTCGAACCAACTGAAAATGGGGAGAAGTTATTCATGGGAAATTCTGCAACGTCTGAAATAAAAGGTGAAAGGAAGGTGATTCTGAAGATGACCTCTGGGAAAGACCCGACTCTGAACAACGTGCTGTATGTACCAGATATAAGGAAAAATCTGGTATCTGGATTGCTTTTAAGCAAGCATGGATTTCGCATTGTGTTTGAGTCTGATAAGGTCATATTGTCAAAATGTAATATGTTTGTGGGAAAGGGCTATGTACCCAATGGGCTTTTCAAACTTAATGTAATGACTGTAAAGCCTAAAAATATGAATAAAGCTAGTACTTCTTCTGTTTACTTGCTTGAGTCTTCCAATTTGTGGCATGGTAGACTAGGACATGTTAATTATAATACTCTGAGAAGATTAATTAACTTAAATCATATTCCCACATTTCAAATTGACAATAAATACAAGTGTGAAACTTGCATTGAGGCAAAGATAACGAGGTTATCATATCACACTATTGAAAGGAATACTGAACCTTTAGATATGATCCATAGTGACATATGTGATCTGAAATTTGCACCAACAAGAGGAGGCAATAAATATTTTATTACCTTTGTTGATGATAGCACAAAATATTGCTATGTCTATTTGCTAAAGGGCAAAGATGAAGCCTTAGGGAAATTTATACTCTATAAGGCTGAAGTTGAGAATCAACTTAATAAGAAAATTAAAGTAATTAGGAGTGATCGCGGTAGCGAATATGTAAATCCTTTTGGTGAATTTTGTGCTCAAAATGGGATTAGACATGAAGTCACTCCACCGAATTCACCACAGTCCAATGGTGTGGCTGAACGGAAAAATCGAACCCTCAAGGAAATGATGAATGCAATGCTGTTAAGTTCTGGGTTACCTCAGAACTTGTGGGGGGAAGCTTTTTTATCAGCAAATTACCTTTTAAATAAGGTGCCCCAGAAGAAAGAGGTGAAAACACCTTATGAGCTTTGGCATGAAAGACAGCCCTCCTACAATTATTTATGAATGTAGGGGTGTCTAGCCAAAGTAGTTGTACCTATTCCAAAAAGAGTAAAGATAGGTCCAAAAACAGTTGATTGCATTTTTATTGGTTATGCACAAAATAGCAGTGCATATCGATTTCTTGTATACAGATCTGAGATTTCAGATATACACAGAAATACAATAATGGAATCGAGAAATGCTACATTTTTCGAGCATAATTTTCCATACAAATCTGATGAGGAACCGAGTTCGTCAAAACGAACATTTGAAGATGTCTATGATGATAGTCCATATAGTGATCATGGACAAGATGATGAGGTTGAAGTTAGATGTAGTAAGATAATAAGAACAGAAAAAACTTTTGGTCCAGATTTTCTTACTTACATGCTCGAGAGCGAACCTCAAAGCTTTCAAGAAGCTATAAACTCTCCTGAATGTCCTTTATGGAAAAAGGCAATCAAAAGTGAAATAGATTCCATTTTCCAAAATCATACTTGGGAGTTAGTGGATCTACCTCCTGGTTGTAAACCTTTGGGTTACAAGTGGATTTTTAAGAGGAAGATGAAAGCAGATGGAACTATTGATAAATATAAGGCAAGGCTAGTAATAATAGTTATCAATAGTTACAAGCAAAAGGAAGGCCTTGATTATTTTGATACATATTCACCAGTGACAAGAATAAATTCCATAAGGATGGTGATTGCTATAGCAGCCTTACGGAATTTAGATATACATCAGATGGATGTAAAAACGGCATTTCTAAATGGGGATCTTGATGAGGAGATCTATATGGAGCAACCTGAGGGTTTTTCTGCTCCAGGACAGGAGAGAAAAGTTTGTAGACTGGTGAAATCTCTGTATGGTCTAAAACAAGCTCCAAAACAATGGCATCAAAAATTTGATTATGCCATGTTGGAAAATGGGTACAAAATAAATGAATGTGATAAATGTATCTATATAAAAGATACAGACGATGGATATGTTATTTTATGTATATATATAGATGACATACTTATCGTGGGTAGTAACGATAATATGATTCAAACTACCAAAGCTTTGTTAAATACAAAGTTTGATATGAAAGACATGGGGCTTGCAAATGTGATACTGGGAATTAAAATTTCCAGGTCTTCGAATGGAATCATTCTTAGTCAGTCACATTATATAGATAAAATACTAGATAAATTCAGTAATGAGGATACTGGTATAGCCAAAACACCCATAGATATGAATTTACATCTTTCCAAGAATAAAGGAGAGGGTGTTTTTCAAGTGGAATATTCTAGGGTGATTGGAAGTCTAATGTACCTGATGAGTTGCACTAGACCGGATATAGCCTACTCACTAAGTAGACTAAGTAGATACACGAGTAATCCAAACCAAGATCATTGGAAAGTGATAGTGCGAGTACTGAGGTACTTACGATATACTCGTGATTACGGACTGCACTACACAAGATATCCAGTAGTATTAGAAGGATATAATGATGCTAGTTGGATTTCTGATATAAAGAATTCAAAGTCCACTAGTGGATATGTATTTACATTGGCTGGTGCAGCTGTAACATGGAAGTCTTCCAAACAAACAGTTATAGCTCGTTCCACAATGGAATCTGAGTTCATAGCTTTGGTTACGACAGTTCTTAGAGGACATTCCACAATGGTCGAAACCTGTGCTTGCAATTAGCTTACATTGCGATAGTCAATCTGCAATTGGCAGGGCACATAATATCATGTATAATGGAAAGTCTAGACATATACGTCGAAGACACAATTCCATTAGACAGTTAATCTCAACTGGAGTGATTTCTATAGACTATGTAAAGTCGAAAGAAAATATTGCGGATCCGCTAACCAAGGGGTTAAATAGAGAATTAGTTGAGAAGTCATCGAGGGGAATGGGATTGAAGCCCGTGAAAGAAAAGTCGATATGATGGAAACTCGACCTATGTGATTGGAGATCCCAAGATCTAGGTTCAACGGGACAACGCAATTGTAAAGGCTGGTATGAATCACTGTGGGGGTTTTTTACCCTTACCCATTCCTATGATAAAACAGTGATAAATATAAGGTTAAGCTATGCTTTTAATGATTCTCGGATGTTTGGTAATCTATAAGGATTATATGGAAACAAAAGAATCATCTATGTGGGAGTGAAGAGGGGCCGCTTCAAGGAGAATTGTGGTGGGCGCAATTCTTTAAACTCTTGCAGAACCAGGACGATGTTCATGGCCAAAACGAACATAATAGTGAGAACTGGAAAATATCAGGAAGAGGTCCTGTGTGAGGTGTATCGTCATTTACATAAATGATATAATGGTTCAAAGACATCGTGTCTACCATTTAATCAGTAAGGTAAATACATTTTTACAAGGGAAGGTTCAAAGAGTAACATCTACCTGTCGTATGCAGACTCCAACTGTAGAGCTTTATCACCTGTGTGTAGAATGAGACTAATTTAATTTATTCATGTGGGGGATTGTTGGTTTTGTAACTGTTGCCGGTTACAAACGATTTTATTGAATAAATTAAATATATTAAATAGGTTTTAATTTGTTTTAATTTTAGTTTTAATTGTTTGTTTGTCAGTTACTTTTTTAGTTTACTATATATATGTTTGTTGTTTTGAGGTTAGATACAGAAAAAGACAAGGGTAAAGACTGATAAACAAAAGATTAGAACGTGAGTTTGAGTTATAGAAAAAGAGGTGATAAAGTTTAGGTATTTTCTAAGTTCGAAGTTAAATCTTTGGTGGTGCTAAAGCTAAAGATTGGGAGTATCCGTTGTATCCTGGGAGACGATCGTCAACAAATCATTCGCACCTGTGAGGACGAAATCGTTCTTAAGGAAACTGTGGTATTACACAGACCTCGGAATATTATCAAAGAATTCATTTACAGGTTCTGTATTATTTCTCATGTATTTAATTTTATTTGTTAATTTATAATATATATATATATTTATAAATATTTGATTAATGTTCATTTAGTATTACACAATCTACCATATCTTCAATTTTCAATTTCTTGAAACTAGAAACTGAACAGGGACATATCTTCAATTTAAATGCAAAGTCCAATATAATTAGCTTGGCATACATTAAAAATTAAGTTCCATTTTTCCTCTACTATCTTCATGACAATTAACAACATGGGAGTGGTTTTCTATCTTGAATTGTTTCTTTCTTTGGACGTAAAAAGATAGAGCACTAGATCAAGAGAGAGTTAGAGTGAGATTAGTGATTTGGGTTTTGTAAGGCTTAAAACCTTGCAAGCTCCTTCTTTATAGCAATGTTCATAAGCCAGGATACAGAAGATTGTCAAAGAGACATGAACTTGGGACTGCATGTTGCTTTTTATATATCTTATCTAAAGCATGCTTTATATAATCCCATTTCACAAGTAGAAAAAAAAAAAAGGGAATGTCTTTGTTTAATTAATAAATAACAATTTACAATTTGAAAAGCTAAATTTAAGATCTGTAAAATATTTTAATTGGACGAATGAATAAGATGCTTAACTAACATGTATGTTATAGACCTATCTATATGCATGCATATATAAGATGAACATTCTATATATGCCGGTTCTATCTAAGTTTTTCTACTGATACTATTTTATTTTATTTTTTATTTTATTATGGTTAAACCCAACTTTCATACTTATTGGGAATTTCAAAAAAGACTAAAGAGAATAATAATTTTGATGATCTTCTACAGGAAGAGTTTGATACGATTTTCAGTGTTTGTTTTGAAACATGCAGTGTATGTATTTTTTTGGTGAAAAACATGCAGTGTATATGGTTCGCCTTTTAACATTAAAACATATATAAAATCTAACTTAATTATTGCAGTCATTGACATTTCCATAAAACCAGGGATTTTCTACAGAACAACTCTCCCATGATTGTATGGGAAACAACCGGTAACATTCACCTTTTAAACCGGTTATGCCAAAAAAAAAATAAAAAAATTAAATTAAATAAAGATATTTTAAAATTATTATAATAAACAAAAGTAAAAGAGTTTTAATAGTTAAAAAACAAAAAACAGGGAAAAAGGCGATCTGGGGCTTTCTCCCTTTTCTACAGGTGGTTTTCCTCTCTGATTTTGAAGCTCCTTTCCGGCCAACTGTCCACCCAGTAGTCAAGTGTAAAAAACACACTAGAATCACTCAATGCACGCCGTTGGTGTGCTTCCAGCCCGCGAGGAAAGCTTGCTTGACTACATTTGAGTATTTGAGTTCTTTCGGATTATATTCGGCGCCGAAGATTTGTGCTTGTGGGCTATGGTGAATATTGCAGACCAGCAGATCTGGTGGCTTCCACGCTCAATTTATTGTAATTAATTTTTT
>QANX01000098.1:0-28409 GCA_003254975.1 Ochetophila trinervis
AAAAAAAAAAAAAAAAAAAGGAAATCCAAAGAAGTATGCCAAAAAAGAAAAGAATAAAAAATTCACAGATCATAAATTATAAATTCCATATAAATAGATTTTGATTAGCTGCCATCTATTAATGATATGAGTCTTATGACTTGCATAGACATTTGCTTGCAAATTTGAAATAGTCTAAGTAAATGCTTAATTTTTTATTTTATTTTTAAAACAGTAAATGCTTGGATCGAATATCCAAGGAATATAAATTAGATAAGCAATGCTATTAAATGTGTTACATGTCCTTGAAAATGGGCAAAAAAGTCAGTTCATTCTAGATAGTAAAATCTATCACATCATATAATTTTTTATGTCTGCCTGGCATAAGTTTGTGAAAACAGACTATACAGTGAAAAAAAATTATTTTAAAATTTTATTGAAATTTTAAAAAAATATTATTTATTGTAGATTTACATGTTAATCATTATGAATAATATTATTTATTAAGGACAATATTATTTATCATAAATAATGTTCTTTATTATGAACTAAATATTATTTACTATAACAATATTATTCATTATGAAAAAAAATATTATTNAACACGACTTCGCATGCCAAGCATTTCTCTCAATCTTCGGAATACCTATTTGCTCAGTGGTTTTGTAAAGATATCTGCTAATTGTTCTTCCGTTCTACAGTACACCAGTTCTAGAACTTTGTTCTTCACTTGCTCCTGGATAAAATGATAATTTATATGATTGCTACGGCTGTGCGACACCGGATTCTTTGCAAGTGATATAGCATATTTGTCCTAATTGTTCTTCCGTTCTATAGTACACCAGTTCTACAACTTTGTTCTTCACTTCCTCACGGATAAAATGATATTTTATATGCTTGCTACAGCTGTACGACACCGGATTCTTTGCCACTAATATAGCAGATTTGTTGTCGACATATATAGTAGTCAACTCTTATTGTGCAAGATTTAACTCGCTCAAGATATACCTTAACCACATCGCTTGACACGAGCATGCTATTGCTGCTAAATATTCGGCCTTACATGTTGAAAGTGCAACTATTTTTTGCTTCTTTGACGTCGATGAAAATATTGCTAATCCAATATGAAAAGCATATCTGGAAGTGCTTGTTCAATCATCCAAGTCTCCACCAAAATCACTATCTGAATAACCGATTAATTTTGGACTTTGAGCGTGTGAAAAAAATAGACCTTGGTTAAATGCAAGAATCCCCATTTTTTAACTTCTTTTTTTTTTTATCGAAACCCCATTTCTTAACTCAAATACAGAGCCGAAGGAAAAGAGCCCCCATTTCGTGATATCAGACACTGAAAAATGTGGCTTAAAAACATACGAAAAATTATACCTTTTAAGAATGCAAGAGCCTCCATTTCTTAGCTTTTTTTTTTTTTCGAAACCCCATTTCTTAACTCAAATATAGAGCGGAAGGAAAAGAGCCACCATTTCTTGAGATCATAAACTGAAAAATGTCCCATAAAAACATGCAAAAATTTTACACTTTAAGAATGCAAGGAAGAAGCTATCTTATTTGCTAAAAGGGACGGAAGACCGGTCAGTAGATATCTGAGCAAAGCACATTGACGATAGTTTGAGCGCGCTGGAAAAAGGTGGCAAAAATGTCAGTGTGAGAATAGATGAAGACCCTACTGTTCGACGTCGAAGGAGTGGACGGAGTGAGATACAGGAAATCGGCAGTGAGATACAGGAAGTTGGAGAAGTCGTGTCACATTCTGAAGGCGGTGGTGATGAAACTAACCGTGATGCTCAAGTGAGGCTTGACCGACGTGACCTTCGACAAGGCTACAGTGAAGAAAAGGAAAAGGAAGCCGAAAAAGAAAAGAAAAAGGAAAAGGAAGAGGTCGGCTCTGTCGGCACATTAAGGTATATGATCTCTTTTTGATAATATCATCAATAAGATTCTGAACTTGGTTAGTCTTTTCGATTATTATCTCCTTGTTAGACACCTAGCTAGACCATATATCCTAGCTAGACCATATACGCAACTCGCTTGCTCATTTAGTATGTCAATGGGTAGCCAATAATTCGGGTGTAGGTTCCTGTTGGATGCTTGATGGGCTCACAAAATAGAAATTGAATCACTACATATATATTGATAATAAAATTTGATACAAATACAATCTCACACATGAAACTATTACAATAGTTTTTAATTATCATAATAAAATCAAAGTGTTGCAACACTTAACTTTTTCTCACAATGAGCAATTGCTCTCTTTCCTTTCTTTTTCATTTTTATCTCAGCAACCCCTATCAATTTATAGACAATTACAAAACAATCCTACGAATATAAACGCTTCAATCCTACAGTGGAGATTAGGATTGTAGAATATTCCACATAAATATCTAGGTTACTTGTACAAATTGGATTCAAAGTCTTATCCATAAATTCCACACTTATCCTTATCTAGATAAGCTTTGACAATTCCACCTCTATCTAGATAAGGTTGGATAAGCTTTATAACACACATGTTACTAATAGCTCATAATAAGCACACCATAACTACTTAGCCATTTAGTTTCCTTAATCTAGAAGGAGGGTTTGTATCTTCTAACACTCCCCCTCAAACACGACTTTGCATGCCAAGCATTTCTCTTAATCTTTAGAATACCTCTTTGCTCAATGGTTTTGTAAAGATATCTGCTAATTGTTCTTCGGTTCTACAATACACCTGTTCTACAACTTTGTTCTTCACTTGCTCATGGATAAAATGATATTTTATATGCTAGCTACGGCTGTACGACACCGGATTCTTTGCAAGCGATATAGCAGATTTGTCCTAATTGTTCTTTAGTTCTACAGTACACCAGTTCTACAACTTTGTTCTTCACTTACTCCCAGATAAAATGATATTTTATATGCTTTCTACGGCCGTGCGACACCGGATTCTTTGCCTGTGATATAGCAGATTTTCCGTTCTACTGTACACCAGTTCTACAACTTTGTTCTTCACTTGCTCCCAGATTAAATGATAATTTATATGCTAGCTACTGCTGTGCGACACCGGATTCTTTGCAAGTGATATAATAGATTTGTCCTAATTGTTCTTCCGATCTACAGTGCACCAGTTTTACAACTTTGTTCTTCACTTGCTTCCGGATAAAATGATATTTTATATGCTTGCTACGCCTTTGCGACAACGGATCTTTGCAAGTGATATAGCAGATTGGTTGTCGACATATATTGTAGTCGACTCTTCTTGTGCAAGATTTAACTCGCTCAAAATATACCTTAACCACATCGCTTGACACGAGCATGCTGTTGCTGCTAAATAATCGGCTTCACATGTTGAAAGTGCAATTGTTTTTTGCTTCTTTGACGTCCATGAAAATATTGCTAATCCAATATGAAAAGCATATCCGAAAGTGCTTTTTCTATCATCCAAGTCTCCACCAAAATCACTATCTGAATAACTGATTAATTTTGGACTTTGAGCGTGTGAAAAAAAGACCTTGGTTAAATGCAAGAATCCCCATTTTTTAACTTCTTTTTTTTTATCGAAACCCCATTTCTTAACTTGAATACAAAGCCGAAGGAAAAGAGCCCCCATTTCTTGAGATCATACGCTAAAAATTGTCGCTTAAAAACATGTGAAAAATTATACCCTTTAAGAATGCAAGAGCTTCTATTTCTTAACTTTTTTTTTTATCGAAATCCCATTTCTTAACTCAAATATAGAGCTGAAGGAAAAGAGCACCATTTTCTTGAGATCATATGCTGAAAAATGTCACTTAAAAATGCAAAAAATTATACCTTTTAAGAATGCAAGAGCCTCCATTTCTTAGCTTTTTTTTTTTATCGAAACCCCATTTCTTAACTAAAATATAGAGCCGAAGGAAAAGAGCCACCATTTCTTGAGATCATAAACTGAAAAATGTGGCTTAAAAACGTGCAAAAAATTATACCCTTTAAGAATGCAAGGAAGAAGCTATCGTATTTGCTAAAAGGGACGGAAGACCAGTAAGTAGAGATCCAAGCAAAGCGCAGTGACGATAGTTTGAGCGCATTGGAAAAAGGCGGCAAAAAAGTCAGTGTCAGAATAGATGAAGACCCTACTGTTTGACGCCAACGGAGTGGACGGAGTGAGATACAGGAAATTAGCGGTGAGATACATGAAGTTGGAGAAGTCGTGTCGCATTCTGAAGGTGGTGGTGATGAAACTAACTGTGATGCTCAAGTGAGGCTTGACCGACGCGACCGTCAACAAGGCTACAATTAAGAAGAGGAAGAGGAAACCGAAAAAAAAGAGAAAAAGGAAAAGGAAGACGTCAGCTCTGTCGACACATTGAGGTATATGATCTCTTTTTGATAATATCATCAATAAGATTCTGAACTTGGTTAGTCTTTTCAATTAGTATCTTCTTGTTAGACACCTAGCTAGACCAGATACGCAACTCGCTTGCTCATTTGGTATGTCAATGGGTAGCCAATAATTCGAGTGTAGGTTCCTGTTGGAAGCTTGATGGGCTCAAAAATTAGAAATCGAATCACTACATATATATTGATAATAAAATTTGATACAAGAACAATCTCACACACGAAACTATTGCAATAGTTTTTCCTTATTACAATAAAATCAAAGTGTTGTAACACTTAACTTTTTCTCACAATGAGCAATTGCTCTCTTTCCTTTCTTTCTTTTTTTTTTTTTTTATCTCAACAACCTCTATCTATTTATAGGCAATTATAAAACAATCCTACGGCTATAAACGCTTCAATCCTACGGTGGAGATTAGGATTCTAGAATTCTCCACATAAATATCTAGGTTACTTGTACAAATTGGATTCAAAGTGTTATCCATAAGTTCCATGCTTATCCTTATCTAGATAAGCTTTGACAATTCCACCCATATCTAGATAAGGTTGGATAAGCTTTATAACACACATGTTACTAGTAGCTCATAATAGCACACCATAACTACTTAGCCATTAAGTTTACTTAATCTAGAATAAGGGTTTGTATCTTCTAACACTCCCTCTCAAACACCACTTCGCATGCCAAGCATTTCTCCCAATCTTTAGAATACCTCTTTGCTCAATGGTTTTGTAAAGATATCTGCTAATTGTTCTTCCGTTCTACAGTACACCAGTTCTACAACTTTGTTCTTCACTTGCTCTCGGATAAAATGATATTTTATATGCTTGTTACGACTGTGCGACAATGGATTTTTTGGGAGTGATATAGCAGATTTGTTCTAATTGTTCTTCTGTTCTACAGTACACCAATTCTACAATTTTGTTCTTCACTTGCTCCCGTATAAAATGATATTTTATATGCTTACTACGTCTTTGCGATAGCGGATCTTTGCAAGTGATATAACAGATTGCTTGTCGACATATATTGTAGTCGACTCTTCTTGTGCAAGATTTAACTCGCTCAAGATATACCTTAACCACATCGCTTGACACGAGCATGCTATTGCTGCTAAATATTCGGCTTCACATGTTGAGCTTATTGGTAGCAATAGATATTTTGATGAGCTTATTGGTAGCAATATATATTTTGATTTGGAGAATATTAGATATGGATGCAAAAGACCTTCAATATTCCTAACAGTTCACACTTCTAATTAGTTTAAGGACTAAATTGTCACAAAAAATCATTTAGGTGTCACAATCCATATAGTTTAGGGACTTTGGGTCATTTTGTTTTTCAATTTTATTTGAATATTTAAAATGTACAAATAATAAAACAAAAAGTCATCCCAAGTTCAAATTTCCAAACTTCTCTTTTTTAAAAATGTCCAGACCAAGTTCAAATATCATAATCATATATATATATACACACATTTTTTTTGTTTATTGGTGTGCTGTTGTTTTTTTCTAACACAGTAAATAAATGGAATGAAACTATCAATTGAATAATGTTACCGACAAGGGTGGTAATAATATAAACTAAAAAATTCAAGTACAAAACCAAAAACAAAAGGAAGGAGACTAAATAGATGTTTGATTATGATCAGTTGAAGTTGAAACAATTTAATTGGTTTGAATATGAACATGATTATGATATTTAACTACCAACAACTTCCTTTGCCCAGTTTAACTTATTTTCAACCAACATAATGCAGCCACCTCATTCATTATTAACTTCTTTTAATAACTTTTTGTTGTTAAATTAGGTCAGTTGTATATATATATATATCAATAACACTTTAATGCTTGAAAATTACAAAGTGATTTGCAAAAAACACAAACAAAAAAGAAAAAGTCAGTGATCACACTAACCGCTCAAATTCAAATCTATTGTTTTTGTTATCAACTTTAAAAGTGATTGTCGGTTCATTTTGGTTTGTTTTATTTATTTTTTACAATTTAAATCATTGAATGAAACAAAATGTTTCGGTTTAATCGGTTTGTATTTAGTCCAATATTATATTTTTTTATATTTTTAACTTCTTAAAATAGTTTTTAAAGAAATACAATTTTTAATAAGTTAAATTTTATATTATTAATATCTTATATTAAATAATTTAAAACATAAAATTATATTTAAACTGTAATATTAAAATATGTATAGTTGGTCCAATTGAATTTGGTAAAAAGTTATTCAGACCAAATTGAATTGATCATAGATAAAAATAAAATAAAAAGGTTTTATCTATGATCAAAAGTTTTATCCAGTTTTTAAATCATTTCACTCGATCTGTGATCTACAGAAGGTTCTTCTCAAAAGGAAGGAGACTCCAAGGACGCACAAGGTTTATGTTGTCAAAGTATTAATTCTTAGTTCACAGCGCAAGGTTTCCATACATAATATATAGAATAGATGGAGTACTCCTACCCCTATAATGATTTGTGTTGTGCATACTAGATTAAGTTGGATTACAGTTTATGCATATCCAGACAGGAAAGAGTTCAATTCTATGTATACTAAGCATTGTTCTTTCTTCTTTCCCAAGTAAGCTAAATTAAAAGTCAAATAGGAGCATTAGTAAAATAGGACTTCTAAACTAGAATGGCAAAATTTCTCGAAAAAAGAAAAAATAGAATGACAAAATCGAAATTTCACTAATATAGTCAACGGATTTGTTTATTTTTTATTCTTATCAAAACTTAAATGTATTCAATTAGGATTGGGATTTAGAAATGAAAGTTGTAAGAAAAATTTACCCCTTTATTTAATATCCTTAATCCTTTTTTATTATTTATTTTTATAATTATAAAACTTAAATGTACTTAATCAACTAAGCTGTGTTCATCGGTTTGAAACCGAACTATTTTAGAAATAACCAATCCGATCCAATTAGTAATTGATTTTATTTTTTCAATTAATTAGTAATTGGATTAGATCAGTTTGGTTAATCGGTTTGGTTTTAACTTTTATTTAATTTTTTAAAACTTTTTAAAATTTAATTTTTGAACTTTTTTACTTTGAATATTTGACATTTAAGCTATTTTTTGTGCCAAAAATTTATTGGGCTTAAACTTTGTTTAAAAAATTACATTTTTTTTTCAAAACCTAACACATAAATGATTAAAAAAATAACATGACAAATAAACATAATAAACTAAAACAAAATAAAATTACTACACTAATACAATAATCCAGTAATCCAACTCCAAATTTAAGTTAATACAACAAAGCCTACATCCTAGTAATATTAAACTAATTGCCATATTCTTTGTAAAACAATTGCAGGACCATGCACCCGAGGTAGCGCCTGGGGCCGCACCTAGCAACGGCAGGGTCTGCCTGCTAGGCTACTTGAAATATATATATATATATAAATTATAAGGTAATGGGTTTTGAATTTTCAAAACCGATTCAATCTAATTACACTAAAATAACCAATCAAAAACAAATTGGATTGAATTGGATCGGTCGGTTTCATTAGTTGGTCTGTTATTTTGCACGTCCCTACAATCAACATCGTGAACAAATCTGACGCATTTGTAGCTTGTTTTAACATTTAAATGGTAGTCAAAAAATTTTTATTTTTATTTTGTATATCTGAAGGTCAATTATTCAATTAATAGGAGAGGTTGTTGAGATTGAATGATGAATTAGGCTGTGCAAATTTGTCTAAATCCTGAATAAAGCTTAACCTTCACACTTATGGGACACCTAGTTTTGGGTTAAATCATGAAACAGGCTTAGCCTTTTCCTCAGGAGAGAAATAAAAATAATAATAAGAAATAGAATGAAAAATCAATATAATTATTAAATAACTGAAATAAGAGTTGGGATTTTATTTTTTAGCTTAATAAAATTTATTAGTTAAAATTAAAAAAAAAAAACAAATTGAGGAATTGTCAGCATTGCTTTTATAAAATAATTATGCACTCTTCTAAATTAAAAACAAAAAAAAAATCTCAAAATATTTGTTTATAGCTCTTTTTTCATTTATTTTACGTGGTTGATTGCTATAATCTAAATACAAAGATAATTAACTATGACGTTCAATGGATGTTGTAGATAAGATCACGAACTTGTAAGTCGCATTTAGCATAAAGATAAAAATTACGACGCAGTTGTGCTGCGTAGTTAGCATAAGGTAGCAAATTTGACGCACCTATGCATTGTATATGCTCATATGCAATGCACATGTGCATCAAAAATACCCTCAATATGGTGCTGAAAATTATCGTTTTTGCTAAACGACTTCATTTTGGGCTCTTTTGTACCACTAAACCAGGATTTGGGACTCTCTTCTTCTTCATTTCACGAAAACTTTTTCTGAAGAGTTTTGGCGCCACTTTGGTATTCTTTCTTGGACCCGAAGTATTTCTTTCTCATTTTGCTTGAAATTCATCACAAAAGGTTACATTTGACAAAATAGTAGGTATTAGTTACCTATTTTTAGCTTTCTCATAGCGTTTATTTTGATTCAAAACTAAGTTTTTTTAACCAAAATTTCAAGCTTTTGTTGTGGTTATGTTGTTTGTGTGGGTGTTGATTTTGATCATTTTTATTTTGTTTATTTGGTTGTGTTGATGGCAGGTTAGACTTAGGATTGTGGCGGTTTGTTATGTGGATATTGGTGGCTACTTTGAATGGCATCGTCGGTGGTGGCTTTGGAAGCTCCTGGTATGTTAACGTTTGTTTTATTTTTTTATGTTTATTTTATGATTTATTGAGTTGATGTTGATCTATATAGATATATTTATAGTTTATATATATAATATATGTTTGACTCTGAATGTGAAAATTTGCATTGATGTTTTGATGAATTATAAGCGTAAAAATTTTAATCTTAAAATTTTAAATTCGCAAGATGTAATTATGCCATTTAAATTTAACAAAATAATTTTTTTAAAATAAATTAAAAAAAATCCCCTTAACACGACCCACATTTGTGCATCGTACATGATTTATCAAAATTCAATCTAAATGCACAATGTGCGGCGTGTTAGTGCTTAAACAATACGCACAATGTGCATCGTAATAGCATTTAATACGACAAGCAATCTACATCATGGTTGATGTACCGTAAGCCACCTGGAGCCACGTTAGATTGGCAAATACGACACACAATGTTCGTCGTCTTCGGGTTCTTCCCCACGTGGATCCGACGCAACACTGTCATTTTATGTGACGACTTTAAACATCAAAGTTGATGTAATTGCGCATGGAAATTGTGCATCATATTTGCTTTGGACCTTTTACAATGATGCATAATACGATGTTTTTAAATCGTCGTAAAAAGCCTTTTGTATGACATGAATAGAACATCATAGATAAAACCTTTTCTTGTCGTGATTTGAATGTCTGGATTGGAAAAGTTTTATATGTGTGTGTGAAAGAGGTTGATAATATTAGCACAAGTACTTGGAATTATCTACATGATATGTTTCTAACAAAAAAAAAAAAAAACAACTTAAAAAAAATACTTGGCAAAAATTAAAATTGCGTAACTTTTAATGAGTGAATCTTGCACCGGAAGAAAAATTACTTTAAAAGATTACCAAAATAAAGGAAGATGGAACTTAGTAACTTCCTTGATTAGAATTATCCTATGTTATTTGTTAGAAAAAGAAAATGTTATTTATTATTATTGGTGAATTTATATACTATTTTGAAATTTAATTAGTTGCTCTAAAAGGATTTATCAGAGGTGTACAAAAAATTGATTAACTAATCAAACCGATCTATACAATCCAATTCAACTTATTTTTGTGCAGTTATTTTAGTGTAATTAGATTGAATTTGAATTTTAAATACCAACTATTGGATCGGATTAGTTCTGATTCTAGTCTATAAAAAAACGATTAATCGAAGCAAACCAATTCAATTACTTTTTAAATAATAATTTTTTATGTATAATATAAATATGTTTTTAATAATATATATTTTATAACATAAAATAATAATAAAAAATGATCATTTAATAAGAAGTTTTAGTCAGACTTTGAGATTTTAAATTAAACAAACGACAAAAACTTAAAAAAAAGAAATGCAAAAGTGTTTTTTTTCCCCCTAAAAGACCAAGCTCAAATTGATTATCCAAATCGATCCAATTCAATTACTAATTAGATTGGATTGGATTTAATGCATAAATTTGTTCGGTTTAAATTGAAAAAAAAATAAGCGATTATTAATTGGATCATATTGGTTATTTTCAAATTTAACCGGCTTTAAAACGATAAACACCCCTATGATTCACTGTTTCATGACCTAACTTCTAATCCCTTTCAAGAAACTTGTTTGATAGAGTTCTTTTGAAATTAGAAACAACTATTAAAGCTCAAAAACTGCTTCTGGAAGTTGTTTAAATAATTTTTTAAAAAGTATTTAATGTCTTCAAAAGCTATTAACTAAAGTCAATAAAGAGTAACTTCTTAAAACACTCGTTTGAAAAAGCATAAGAAAAATATAAGCAAAAATTATGCCAAACAGAATCTAAATGGATATAGCATTGATTATTTTATTGTGTTTTCCAAGATTGAAAAGCAATAAATAAATTTAAAGATGAGAAAAATGCTTAACACATCAACTATATCGGACCAACTAAGACAAAATCCACTACGAGCAATCATAACTCATGCAAGAGAAATTAATTTTTCAAAATTAATTTATTTCTCTAGTATCGTATTAAATCATAATGTCATACACAAAGTGTTTTTATTTTTTATATATAAGAATATATGATAGTGCTAGAAAATAAAATATTTTTTAGATAATTAGTAGCACTTTATGGTATCATTTGAAACGATGGCAGTAATGGAGTTATAGATTTTTCAAAAAAAAAAATCATAGGTTGCTATGAAATTTCATAAATACTGTATAGAATTCATAAAAATTTAATGAAATCCATAAAAAATAGATAGGTTTTCACTTCAACATTTTCATTTGCAAAATTATTTTAAAATCCATTAAAATCTATCATTTTTTCAAATCTATTAAAGTTAATAATATTTTAAATATCTTCAGATTTTAAAATACTTCTACAAAGTTTTAATTGAAACACTTAGATTTTAATAAACTTTATCAAATCCATTTATATTTAAATTAAATAACTCTAGACTTTTAAACTTTTTTTTAAAATCTAACAAATTTTAAATTAAATACAGCACACAATTTATTAAATTTTGAATTGGATACACTCTATTTAATTTTGAACACCACATAGAAAGCACGTGGTCAATAACTAATATATATATATACACTAATTAAATATGTAATACTTAAAAAATATATATCAAATATAATATTGTTTTATATTTTTCATAACGTACAAAATTCTATTAAAATTCACAACTCTTTTTATATTAATTAGAACTAAATTCGTTGGAAAAAAAAAGGACCCTAAATTCCCAAGCATGCTCGCGACTATGCTGGCGTCCAGATTCCTTCACCAATACGGTAATTGTGAGATGAAGTGTCTTTGTTTTTCATAAAAAAACTAGAGATTGAATTTTTGAAGAATCCCGAGGAGTCCGAAGTAAACCCGGAGTGTCCCGATTTAATACAATAAAACTATTACTTCGAGAGAGACCTTATTGTGCTCTTCCTTTATCTTCCTTAATGCTTCCATTCTAATTCTCTCAAACAAACAAAAACCACTCAAAACTCAGGGAGGGCCAAGAGAGAAAAAAGAGAAGAGAGGAGAGAGAGGAACAATAAAGCGAAAAACAGAAGAAGTTATATTTCCCTCATAATATGGCTACTGTTCTTTTATGATTTCCATTTTTTTATTTGGATAAATAAGTTTTTTACTTTTTTTTTTGTATTGGACTGGAAATCAAAATGGTTAGTTCTAGTCATATGAAAGCAAGGGCTGGCTCTCCGAGGAGTAGAGTATTCTTGGATTTTTATTTTATTTTTTTATTTACTTTTTTGGGAAATCCAAATGCAAAACCTTACGGCAACCCCCAAAACAATACAGAACAAAAATTATACAGATAAAATTATTTGTTCATGATATATTTTAACTAATATTATACTATCAGAAAAATTGAATTTGAAAAAATGATGAAACAATTGAAGAAACAAAAAAAATTGAAAATAATATAAAAAAATTATTACATTTTGAAAATAAAAGAAGAATAATCATAATTTGAAAAAATAAATAAAGAAAAAAACTATTCTTGACCTATTTGGTACAAGCAATCAATCGGGCTAAAAAAACACTTACTTGATTATATAACTTATTGTAAATAAGTGATAATCATAGAATTCCAACATATTGATCAGGACTCACCTCACTTTTTGAGGAACTGTGTTTTTTTTATCAATATTTCTCTTAATGCATTGTTATGAATGAGGATGAGGAAAAGAGTAAAAATTTTCAACCATGAAAAAATTATATGTGACATTGAGTCATATTTAAAAAATTATATATTTGTTTTATTATTCTAATTAATGAATAATTTATTACTTAATAATAGTATTACTGTTAACGACTGTTATAAGTATCTTGAATATTACAAGTATTATAGTATTTAATAAACAAATATATCATGAAATTTTATTAAAAAATTTCATACTTTCTACAATTTCAGTTGAATTTTTATCAATATCGATATTCTTATCTTTGAGTCTGGAAGTATTTAGACAATTTTTAAAAAATGTCGTGTGTCTAAATTTTTTTTAACTAAAGCCAATAAAAAATAACTTTCTTAAAAAGTAAAAGAAAAACTATATCAAACAAGCCCTACCATAGAGGCATTTATTCACAAAAACTTATGCATAGCACTCAATTGATTCATACAAGTTGGGGAGAAAAAATAAACCCAAATTGATTCATGCATTGTTATAGCTTTCATCTTCATCCACTCCTTCCTATATATTTTACTGCACCCTGTCAGAAATTCACAAAAATTATCAGTAATTCAGAAAACATATAGATGCATAGAAATTTACAAAAATAAGAGTAAGAAAAAACTAACATTTACTGAAAAGGTGGTCTCTTTATCTATTTAAATTATAGACATTATGCTTTCTAAGGCGGCTTTATGTATTTCGAGCTAGTTAAACAAAGTAAAAAAATATCATCACAAAGCAACTCAAAATTTTCATTAGGAAAAAAAAAAACTTAAAATTGAAATTGAAATAAACAAATTTATATACTCACCAAAGCAGTTTCAAAAGGCATGGCTTTTTCCACCTCCCAACTAAATATTTTGAGTCGACCACCGATCAATTTTTTCTCACCGTACACTAAGCGACAGACTAATACATCAAATTAAACAATAGAAATTAAATTTGTAAGAGACTTAGTTAAAGAAAAAACCAGTTTTAAGAGAAATAAATTGTAATCATACCCGTCCAGACTGTACTCCCGCCAGGAGGAAGAACCCACTCACTCATATCACTGGCATACCAACAATATGTTTCTGGATCATCACTTTCAATTTGAGCCTAAAACAAAAAACCAGATATAAATCACATGGCAAAATAAACTAAAGTATTCAAAGCAATTATACAAATATAATAGTAATAGGCATTGATTATTAAATTAAGGAGGAAAGCTATGCAATAAGAAGAAAAGGGAAAGACGCATTTACCGAGACTGCCATATAGGACTTTGTTATATTTTCAATTCTAAGAGTGGCCTTGACAATATTCTCCATTGTCCCTTAAAAAAAGAAAAAAGGAAAATTATTTGCCTCAAAATTAAATTGGAAAGAAGAACCATAGTAATGACCAAGTAAACTAATAAACTTTATTCACCCAAAAATAAAAACTAAAAACTCACAAACTCTAGCTATTTCAAGTATAGCAACTTGGCACTTAGATTCAACCTAACAAATTCAACTAATTTATGTGAAATTAAAATGTAGAGATTCGAATAGAGAGTGAGTTGTAGTCCTTAAAATAGCCTGATCAAACTCTAAAAAGGTTTTATAAGCCAGAGACAATGGTAATAAAAACAGGGAATAAAAAAATAAAATAACATACGGAAAAAACAAAGCATGGGAGAATCGAATTGGAGACGTGGTAGTTCAGCAGCTCTAATATCATCAGGTAGATTAATATAGGTATTAGGTGGAATATCAATCCCCAAATATTGGAGCACTTCGGGATGTTTATTAACGAAACGAATTTGATCCTCTATAGTAAGATCACTTATGTCATCATCACCATCACCATCATCATCATCATCATCATCAGGTTTATCTATAGAAGGTTTATCTATCGAAGGTAGTATAGTCTCTACATCATCGGGTTTAATAATATCAGTTAAATCATCATCAATATCAACTGGTGTATCATCAGCAGCGCGTTTAGACATAAAAATCTTCTGAAATTGCTTCAGCACAAGCGATGCTACATTGCCACCAACATCTTTCACCCTCTTCCTATAATTACATAATTGAAAGAAAGCTTATTAATGAACTAAATAAATAAATTTGATATTAATCACATGGTTTCGATTACAGAATTCATAGCTCAAAATAAAATAATAAATATGCAAATATTTTAAAATTTAAATTTGGCCAAACTAGATATTTGCACTATAAAATTTTCATATATATATATGTGTGTGTGTGTGTGTGTGTGTTTGTGTATGGACTGCATGTATAACCAAGAAAATGCATGCAAGTTTCAAAATTTTGATTTTGATCCACTTAGAGGGAACAGTAAGCATGTGCTGTAGTGTGCAAATAGAAGTGAATAGAGCCACCTACGAGTTTGTGGAGGAGAAGGAAGAGGGAAGGAGAAGATGTGGATTTCCAAGACTGAGAAACTCCAATTTGGAATTCAGATTTTCAATTTCTCAAGAAGAACAATGACATTTATATTATATTTATAAGCAGTTGGCACATAATTCTTATATAAACTCTCTCTCTCAATAAGTATGCTCTTTGACCAACTTTCGATTTAATAACTGTCCAGAATACGAATTATTTATGGAAAAGAAAATTCAACCCTCTCTAATAGAAGAGTAACCTTGTAACTTTATTTCATTATTGTTTTTCTACTTCCCAAGAACTTATATATAAATTAAGCATTGCATATCATTAAAAATATATACATGTTCAATACTGTAAATATGAGTAAGTTATGTTAAAAGATATATAAAAAGCTTTATATAGACAGACCAGAGAGAACTTGCTTTGTTAACCCTACTGTTCTGACACATGTGGTCGTTAAAAGGAGAGGGCTGTAGTGCTAAGAAACGAAAGCAGTGGTTTCATGGGGTGTAAAAGCATTCAATATCTCAGTTTGTTTTTGCGCAGATTACTGTGCAAATATTACAAATTTAGCAGTGAGAAACCAAATTACGCACCCCCCCTCAATATATATCATGCGTTATGATGAAATTCGAATCTAATATACATTCACATGGAACAGTCAACAGAGAGAAAAAAAGAAAAAATAAACGAACCTGTTGCGAATTTTCTTCGGTTTATCCATGGATTCAAAGGTGGTGAGCAGCAGAGGTAAGACAGTTTATTTTTTAATAATACTATAAACAAAAACGAGTAGTTTATTATTATTATTAGTATTGGTATTATTTCTTCAAATCTCTTGCAGGTTATTTATAATTTATTTTACCAATAGAATTGAATTTGGAATAGAATTCTGTTCATATTTTAATTGCTTTTGAAATAAGATTCTAATTCCCAATTCAACATGCTTGTTTCAATTCTTATTAAACAATATTTTAGTATAAAATGATGGGAACGGCCTCTTTTTTTTTTTGGTGAATAACGGCCTCTTTTGTAAACAAGCCTCTCTATCCAATTTGATATCTTCCCTATGGACTTAATTTTGACTTTTTGGACTCTAAGACCCTGTTTGTTTGGTCGGATAAGGGAACCGGACTGGGTTTCTTATCCGGTCTCTCCCTTATCTTGCGTTTGGGAACATATTGGACTGGGATAAGGGTATCCAGTTCCCTTATCCGGTCCTTTGACTTATGCCAACACTCAAACCCACTCGCATACACGGGTTACAACCGGATACACGAGTCCTCTCCAGCCGCGTCCTCCAGCAAAATCGCCAGCAAATCTCCCTCTCNCAGTCCAGCATTATCCAGTCCGATCCAATCCTGCCAGCTATATCCGATCCAGTCCGATCCTGCGTACCAAACGGACCCTAATCGTATAAAAATTGGATTGACGTCAGTCAAAGAGGCCAACCCGGCCTGAACATTTTATGCGGGCCTATGAACTTTATTTCAATGGAAAACACCAGCAAAGCCATCTGCAGCCTTGTCAATAAGCTCATCAATATGTAAGCCACATGCACAAAATTCTAATACAAATGTGAATTCTACCTAATGAATTCGATATTTATATTAGAGAAAAAAATTGATAACTTTAAAAGTAGCAGAATTTTGCTCTCTCAAAATTCACATGCGAAATATATTTGTGTATTTGAAAAAGAAGATATACTTTAAGTGTCTAAAAGAAAAAAAATTTGCTAGAGCAAAATTCTGCTACTTTTAAAGTATCAATTTGTTTCTCTAATTTTTTTCTCTAATACAAAATTGCCACCGGTTGCACTAGCTACAGAGTCAGTCTATAGGTGTTATTATTATATTTTTGCTAAATTTTTATTTTTGTAGCTACCTTATACAGTTACATACAAACTTAATTGTTTATAGAAAAATAACATTTCAATTCTAACATTGGAAGAAGGGAAATTTTGTTAATTCAAAAATTGAGACTTTTGCTACAAACTTATAAAGTGATTGTTGAATTACCACTGATCCTAAAAGTTTAAGCGTATAGAAGGTGGGTCGTCATCTCTTTAATATTTTATCTCTAATACTCCCCCTTACATGTAAGTCCGTTTGAATCTTTACATGTATATTTTCGACCCGGCCTCTTTTGGACTCATTTGGGTCCTCACACATATTTTTATTTTTGGATGAAGCTATTGAGTTTTGAACTTATGACCACTAGATCTTTCGGCTCTGATACCATATTGACTTTTGTTATTTTTGTTGTAATTGCAGTACCTCTGTATTTCATTTACAAGTTGATTTATACAAGTATGAGATGTTTACAAAAGGTAACAAGTACATAAGGAAAGCAATAATACAGAAATGACACTAATCGCTATCTTTCTATGTTGATAATGGATTGATTTGTTTGACCAATGCATTTGCTGATTTGTTGTTGTTCGATTCTTGCTTGTTTATTTGCTGATTTGTTTTGCTGTCATTATTCTCAATATGCCCCCTCAAGCTGGCAGGGGGGAACATAATGGACTCCCAGCTTGAACCGAAAAGTGGCAAAACTAGTACGAGGCAATGCCTTAGTGAAGATATCTGCAGGTTGAGCGGATGTAGGAATGTATCGTGTAACAAGCAATCCCAGAGCTACTTTTTCCCGAACAAAATGATAATCAATCTCTAGATGTTTCATGCAAGCATGAAATAATGGATTAACAGTCATATATAAAGCACTGACATTGTCACAGAAAAGTTAGGGAGACTAAAGTAGCGGAATCCCAATATCACGAATCAAATATGTGATCCAAGTTATCTCAGCAATAGTGGATGCCATAGAATGGTACTCAACCTCAGTACTAGAACATGAGACTGTAGGCTGTTTCTTTGAGCTCCAAGAGATGCAATTAGCACCAAGGAAGAGACAAAATACAGTAGTGTTGTGCCTAGTTGTTGGACAACCTGCCCAATCTGCATCACAAAATCCATACAAATTTGGGTAGCTTTTGCTAAGGAACCGAAGAACATAAGCATGTGTTCCTTGAAAATAACGTAGGATACGTTTGACAGCATGTAGGTGAATCGTGGTAGGATTGTTGAAGTGTTGGCAAACTTGATTGATAGCGTGGGAAATGTCAGGACGAGTAAATGTGAGATACTGTAATGCCCCCACAAGACTATGGAACATGGAAACATCAATGGTGTCATTGTTGGACGGGTTGAATTTTTCCGTGATTGTCACCGGTGTAGCAATTGAGGAGCATGTAGACATTACGGCTCATTGTAAAAGATCTTTGATATATTTGGATTGTGACAAGAAGGCTCCACCAGTAAAATATTTTATAGAAATACCGAGAAAATAATGCAACATACCGAGATCTTTGATTGCAAACTCATGTCCAAGCCGGTTAATGAGAGTCTGAATGGTTGCTTTAACATTTCCTGCAACAATGATATCATCAACATAAATTAATAGTAAGAGAATTGTTGATTTGTGACAATATACAAAGAGGGATGGATCTGCCTTGCTACAAAAAAATCCCAAGTTAAGAAGGAATTGAGAGAATCGATCAAACCAAGCACAAGGAGCTTGCTTGAGTCCATAGAGCGACTTATGCAAATAACACACATGATCGGGATACTTAGAATCAATAAATCCCGGTGGCTGCTCCATATATGCAATTTCTTTGAGATGACCATGAAGAAATGCATTTTTTACATCAAGCTGTTTAAGAGTCCAGCTTTGAGAAAGGGCTAGAGAAATAATAATGCGAATGGTGGTAGGCTTCACAACGGGACTGAATGTCTCATCATAATCAAGTCCAAGAATTTGAGTGTATCCTTTAATTACTAAACGGGCCTACATGTGAAGGGGAGTATTAGAGATAAAATATAAAAGTAATGAAAGCCCGTTTTCTATCAGCTTAAACTTTTAGGATCAGTGGTAATTCAACAGTGACAACGAAAGTTTAGTAGGTAATTTATATGAAATATTAAAGAATTAGCTACAAACTTTGTGCATGTGAGAAAAATCACCATTTAATTAAAAATTAATATTTTTATATTTAAAATTCATAGCAACTGCTCACTTTTCATATATGGCTTTAATGTGATATAATCTCATAAATCAGTCATATGGGTGCTCACATGCATGCTCTCCGGATGCAATATGCTCTGTCTACTATCTTCCAAAGCAAGCAGAGGAGAGAGAGTAAAATGCTTTCCATGTTTTCTAAAACACGCCGAAACAATATTTCTGTAAGCCTACTTCAAACATGACCACAACAATTGAAACCGACCACAAACTTCCCGCGGACAGCTTATAAAATTGTACACAAATTACACACAACACAAGTCCAAATTTTTTTTATTTTTTTTTTAGTAAAAAACAAAAGTCCATGAAAGATGGCCATGTCATAAACAATATTTTTTATTTTTTTCATTTGTTGCTAATATCATAAATTTTATAAATGTAGCCAGCAGATAAATGGGCCTTCTTTAATGTATATGTATATAGTATTGCATGCTTTTACCAATATATTAAGTATTATATATGTATATAATATAGTTTTGGTTAATTAAATTTGATTATTAGAATAAAAAGAAAATGAGAAAATTTTAAAATCTGTGATCGCCAAGTATCATTAATCGAGAAGATCGAACTCATACGCATAATGGATTGGGCATAATAGAAATAATTTAAAAAAAAGACCCTTAAGGTAAAATAATGAAATAACGGATTGGGCATGTTAATAAGTATTTTATCGTTTGTTTTTTCAAAAATAAAAAGAACATACATTGAATATAGGATCGTATTTGAAATCTAATTTTCGAAGTCAAACGAAATTTATAAGTGATCCAAAAGAATTGAAAATATTTTTTTTTTCAATATAGAATATAAAAGGATGAGTTGTTGATAATTTGATAATTTAGGGAGTTTATATAGTGATATGGAAGGGGCAAAAAATACAAAAATGAAAAATTGATTAGAAATGAAATAAATGTTGCATAATTGCATTTTTGGGAAACAATATGATCTTCCCACATTCTCTTATGCCATGCAAAACAGAAAAATTCTACCATACCACCTGGTTTTAATATAAAATTTTCAAAAATATTATTTTATTATGGAGAATGTTATTCTATTATGGATAAATGTTATTCTATTATAGATTTTACAATATTATTTTATTATAGACAAATAATATTCATTCATAACAAAATAATATTTATTCGTAATAAAGTAATATTATTCATAATAAAATAATATTTTTTAAAATTTTATTGAATGCAACGTTTTAAAAAAAAAAATTATGTTAGCATAGTCCTGCAAAACAACCCTGCCTTTGTACCTGTTTCAGAGCTGTAATTTTAGCTTCGTACTCAATAAAAACTCACTCCCATTTTGGGTTAGTAATGACCCTCTGCTTGTTTATTACAAATTTACAAACCCCCACTCCCATTTGGACCCGACCTGTACTCCAAAACTATCATACAAATTAATATTTGGGTTACATTTTTTTTTTACGCTAAATACAACCCCCTAGCTGTGACATACAAATTAATTATTCAAAAGCCTGCCATGATCTTATATTAAACCAAATAATAAGTTTCGATTTTTTGTTCCAGCGAAATATAAAATAGAAAAATCAATATGATTTTCAAGCTAATTAATGCAAAAGATAGTTCTCCACACGGTTTTCACAGTACGTGATTATTACTGTCCAGAAAGCATGTGAAAAAAATAATTTTATTAATAATAAAATACATTTTGACTGATCAAAATACGTTTTGATGATCCCGTCAAACTCATATAGAAAAAAAAACTACGCCAAAGATTCTAATAAATTAAATATTAGCTCTATGAATAAAAGCAAATTAACGATGTGTTAATATGTTAATTAATAATAAAATTATCTTTTATGTCTTTCTTTTTTCCTTCAAAAGAAAGCAAGCCAAAACATATATGGAAAAAGCTTACCAGTTAAAGGAAAAAAAAAACTATTATCAAAGAAGCGACTTAAGTCTTCATAAAAGTTTCTGAATTGGTAGGATATGACATTGGTACTAGACAGTCCAATCAAAACTGAGACAAGCATTAAATGAGATTTTCTACAATATAACTTTGTAAAAATGGTTGTACTACAACTATTATTCATAAATAAAATAATATTATTTATAAATGAGGTAATATTATCCATAAATAAAATAATATTATCTATAAAATGAAGTAATATTACCAAAATTCATAATCAAGTAATATTGTCTATAAATGAAGTAACAAAATCGACTTAATGCAGTAATATTAATATGTTACCCCATTTGTGGACAATGTTACTTCATTTGTGGATAATATTACTTTATTTATAGACAACATTACTTCATTTATGGATAGTGGTTGTAGTACAACTATTTTTACATGGTTATATTGTAGGTGGTCCCGCATTAAATGGACACCTATATCCAAGTCCATGTACATCCAACCCCATGTAAAAATTTCAGAAAATAGTATTGTCATTGTCAAAGAAATGACTAATAACTAATACCCAATCCATTTTACTCAGCTAAAAATTTATTAACATGAGGATTTGAAGAGTGGAAACAAAAAGGAGATCATATATCTCAATGTACCGACTTACTTCATCTTAGCGTCGATTTTTTTTTCCTCCTCTTTCTCATTGTATCCTTTTGACAGCCGCGGTGGTCAAGCCCCACTTGATCAAAGCAAGGTTAGTTCCACCACGATTAAGCTACCGGCATGTATTCCGACCTGATGGGATACAATTTATATATATTTTATATATTTTAATATTTGATTTGAGTATGTTTTATTCATTTAAAATTGATTACTTTATATTTTTCTATGTTTTAGGTGGATTTGAACTTAAAGAGATGAAAGATGAAGAAACAGTGGCAAAATCGTAATTAGTTGGACATGGCAAGCAAGGCAGTACAGCCCAGGTGCAATGCCAAGGCGCCTGGATGGGCGCTAATTTGAGCGTTTAGGCTCATTTTTGTGACTTTTTAGCCCTAGATTTTAGTATAAATATGTTTTATGATTGTTGTAAAGATGAGAGTCGTTTTTAGAGCAAAAACAACAGAGAATTGAGATTTCTAACAACTATGAGTAGCTAAATCTCTCTCTCTGGTAAGAATATTATTCATTACTAAAGAACAAGGTGTGAGACTTGGTTTACAAGTTTTAATTCAAGTTTAATTATTTAATTTGTGTTCTTCCAATTTAATTGTTTATTATTCAATTCTCTTTTGATTATAATTTGGATCCATTATAATTATTTGTGGTTTGGGTATTTGCTAATTAGAATTCAATCATATTGAATGTTCTATATTTGGTAGTACTTTGATTTTGATAATTGCATGCTAACCTTTTATTAATTTCTTAGGAGAACACAAGATAGATTAAAGTTTTACGACATTTGTAGGACTTGTTTATTATTGGGTGATCTTGTTCTTAATGCTTTTCTGACTTGATTTAGTTTACGTTGATTCTAGGTATTTCAGAATTATGATTAGTTTATGATCGTATATGAACTAATTATTTATTTGTAATTTAGAATAAAATTGGCTGTGCTATTTTATTTAACCCATCATTGAATGATTATTGAGAATATATTTATTTCTGTGAACACCTGTTCTTTAGTAATTGAAGATACTTTGACCCAAAGTTTTCTTCAATTGTTATTTTCAATATTTATTAATTTACTTTTTTTAATATTTGAATTTGCCAACATAAAATCCTCTTTTTGTCTTTTTAACTTTGCTTTAATTAGAATAGAAATAGTTTGATCACCAGTCTCTGTGGAATCAACCTGAACTTGCTGCTACTACGGTAGTGTTTGAATTCAGTAATTAATTTTGGTATTTACAACATGCATCACAACCCTTCAGAAGTTCTGATCATATCCTCTTCTTTGCGATTTTAGAAATTTTTACAGTACAACTATGTAATAATTATACTGTAATATTAAACTGAAATAATAAATATCTATAAATAAAATAATACTGTCTAATAAATAAAATAATATTATATGTAAATGAAATATTATTTTAAAGTCACTATGAGAGAATTTGAAACACCTCTAGCCATTCTTTTATATGCCGGGTTTCAAGAAAAACAACTGGTCAAAGAAAGAGAAATGGAGTGAAAAATATGTATGGCCAAATACATTTCATCATTTATCAGTCTTTGCCCAACAAATTCATTTGAGTCTTTGACTTGATGGTAAAAAATACAGTGTAAAAATATATGTGTGGGAAGCTAAAATTACACAGCCTAAAATGCCACTTGTCTTTGCGTTTTATCACAGAATTTGCCTTGAAATTTGAAAAACTGCTCATACGCTGTCGTTTTTATATAGTTTTTTGAAAAAAAAAATTTATAGGCGCCAAAGAGGTTAGATTTGGCCTATGGCTATCATATAGGTGTATTTTTTTTTAAAGTAAATAACATTGAAAGTATCTGAATTTGTCATGAATTACAAGCATATATTTTTTATTTTTTTACAATTTTGTATCTGAATTTAATTTTTGCTGCAGCGTTAATACTTAGAGACGATTCTGTTTAAATTTCTCTATCAACCCGCACGTGATACATCACGTGGTGAATAAAAAAGGGACAATTTTAAATACACTCCTAATCTTTAGTATAATTTCAAATACAACCTCATTGTTTCGTATAATGCATAAACACCCTTTACCATCAAAAAAATCTATTAAAATTAACTACAGAATAGTAAATTGGTCTTTTAACAAATATAATTTTTTTTAAATTAATTTTTTTTCTCAATAATACTTCTCTCTTTCTCTCCTCCCTCCCTATCTCTCCTTCAATTTCTCTATATCTCCTATATTTCTCTCTTCTCTTCCAATTTCTCCATTCTTCTTCTTCTTCTTCTTTTTTTTTTTTAGGGAGCTTTTGAAATTGCTAAAGTGTAGTCCTAAACCCTAAACAGAAAGAGGAAAAAAAAGAGGAGAGAAATCGGGAGAAAAGAGGGGAAAAAAAAAGAGAGAAATCGGGAGAAAATAGGGAAAAAAAAAAGAGAGAGAAAGAAAGAAAAAATTAAAGGAGAGAGAGAGAGAGAGAAAGGGATGAGAGAGAGGAGAGTTGAAGGTGAGAGAGAGAGAGAGAGAGAGAGAGGAGAGGTAGTGAATAAAAAATATTTTAATTTCAATTTCAAATTTTTTTTTTCAAATTTTCAAAATTTATTATTATTTTATTCAATAGAAGGGTATTTTAGACATTTTACCCTCTGACATGGACCTGACAATAACAGTGGTGTTAAGTCAGAACTCCGTAAAAGGTGTTTATGCATTATACGAAACAATGAAGTTGTATTTTGACTTATACTAAAGATCAAGGGGTGTATTTGAAATTATCCCATAAAAAAATGGTATAGATGGTCTTTTCACCCCTTTCTTCTTCTTTGATGCTCTCGTACACGATTTGCAAATGTCAAAATTCAGGTCATTACTATTCCTATTCCTCTAAGATTAGAACATACTTTTCCTTCTTTTAATATTTGCGCATTAGCTTCTAACTTTAATTCCTTCTACTTACTTTCTAATTCCTTTGGATCAACTTTGCATTTATATTTAACAAACAGCCTGTTCAAAAATGCATCTATAAGTGCCAATACTAACAAGATTAGAACATACTTTCCCTCCTTTTGATATCAGCGCATTAGCTTCTAACTCTAATTCCTTATGTTTACTTTCTAATTCATTCGGATCAACTTTGCATTTATATTCAACAAACGGCTTGTTCAAAAATGCATTTGTAAGTGCCAATACTAACAAAATTCCATTCTTGAATGAGGGAACCATACCACACAGAATAAACCCCTCAAATTATTATTGAAATTAAAAGTACAACATTCTTACAAAAGTAGTTCTTTGTAAGAACAGAAATATGCGAAGTGCTTAAAAACTTAGACATGTCGTACCCATCAGCAAAGTGATAACCTTTAGTTGGCACTAAATCACCTTGTCCAACATTTTGCATACATGTATCCAATAAATGCCCCGCAGAGTGTGGCCTGCCAAAAAAAAATAATAACAATAAATTTTTAAGTCAGTATAAAGCTTTTAATAGCACAAAAATACCAGCTAAAAAAATTAATTCAAAATTACTAACAAAATCTTTATTTGAACATTGTTTGCACCTTGCATTTAGCTTACGCCTTAGCTCATCAACATCCAAGAAAACTTCCTTCCCTTTCTCAAACTTAGATTTCAATTCCCCACTACAATTTTCAATAAACCCATAGTGGAAAACCTAAGACATCAATTACAACCCCAATAAATAAAGCAGCTTAATAAACAAATTAACAAAATATCATTAACTTGTATGAGAGCATCAAGGAAGAAGAAAGGAGGTGAAAAGACCACCTATACCATTTTTCTATTCACCACGTGATATGTCACATGCGAGTTGACGAAGGAATTTAAATAGAATTGCCTCCAAGTATTAACGCTGCAGCAAAAATCAAGTTCGGATACGAAATTGCAAAGAAAAAAAAAAAAGATACATACTTGTAACTCACGACAAAGTTCAGGTACCTTCGATGTCATTTACACTTTTTTTATGCATTTCTAATCTCAATAATAAATGGTGTCACAGACAACCATTTCCATGCTAATATTGCAAGGATTACTTTTTCTTTGGCGGTTGAACCAGTTGAATCCATTTATTTTATTTTATTTTGTTATTAATTTTTATTTCTTTCAAAATAAAAGGATAAAGAATAATTTTGTGCGTGTGTGTTTTAATCCAAAACTTCAAATTAAATGTGACTAAGAGCATTTTCAATGATACTTTTTATTTTAAAAAGCATAATCTTTAAAATAAAAAGTATATTTAATAATTTTATAAAATAAAGAGTATAATTTTTTATTCAACTCCAATGGTACTATTTATCACACTTTTTATTTTTATTTTTCAATAAATAATCAATGTATAACATAAATATATAAAACATACAACCATCAAAGTAATTTTATATGTATAAAAGAAAAAATATAAAATTAAATATAATTATAATTGTGCATTGAAAATTGCACAATAATAAATAAAAGTATTAAAAGTTGTATATAAAGAGTGGATTTGGCTTTCCAAATGTAGAAAGCCAAGTTTCATTTTTTATTTTAACTTTTCATTTTAAAGATGCTATTAAAATTATCAAAAAATTTAATTACTCTTTAAAATAGAAAAATTAAAACTTTTAAAAAGTGCATTGGAAATGTTTTAAAGACAAATAAAGGAAAAGGAAAAAAAAAACAATTACCATTTCTATATCCAATCAAAAATAAAGACAATTATTTATCAAATAAAATAAAAAGAAGATTAATTACGCAATGTCTTAACCAGTAAATAGATGGGGCAATTCATTGAGGTGGTTAATAAAATATGATTGGATTGATATGAAGTTATGTAATAAATATTGTCTTTGAATTTTGATTTTCTAATCTTGGCAAAAAAAAAAATTGAAAACAATGTAAAAGAGGAACACACACTGCTCTCATAGACCCCTCTTGCCTTACTAGCGGTTCGACCAGTAGAAAACCTAATGGGTCCCGCATCTGGGACCGACTCGCCATCAATTCATCTGTCAACCTTGGACCACTTTCTCTCTATTTGATGTTTTCATTTTTTATTAGAAAAAAGCAGTGTTCAAACAACCATCACCCCAGATTATAAGTTGAAGCCAATATAGTCCTTCTCTGTTCAGATTTCATTTCCATTGAAAACTGCAATTTTTTTTTTTATAATATAAAAAATAGCTCGTTGATTCATATGTGGCACTCTATTTATTTCTCCACAAATTTTCATACCTATTTATATTTAGTTAATAAAGCAGCTTCGTTAATCTCTTTCTTTTGTTCCTCAGTCCTTCCATTATCCATGATATGTTTGAATTTTTAATAAATTTTTCATCTCAATGTCCTTCTCTCTGATACTGAATATTTGTTTTCCTTTCCTATGAAAGTTAGACCCCTGTTTTTGCCATGCAGGTATCACAGCTACCTGCAAGGGAAAAAAAAACAAAAGTAATAATAAGGTCCTTCTTCATAATATGGGACATTCTTGTTTGTTTATTCAATTAGCAAGACTCATAGGGTTGGTTTTGTTTTGTTTTAGTGAACTAAAATTTCATGCGATATACTATATACACAAACTTATGCTCAAAGAGCTTCAGCTATTTGGAAAAAGACTTTATTGTTGAATCTCACAATAATGAAGCTGAACTTGGCTTTGAAGATTGATCCACCAGAGAAACCTACTGATGTAACAACTCCTGAGGCTAGACAGTTGTATAAGAATTTGGAATACTCAAACAAATGTTATATGATGTTACTAGAGTATTATGTGAAGGTTGGATCAGCTTCATAACACACATGTTACTAATAGCTCATAATAGAACACCATAACTACTTAGCCATTAAGTTTACTTAATCTAGAAGAAGGGATCGTATCTTCTAACAATCCCCCTCAAACACGACTTCGCATGCCAAGCATTTCTCTCAATCTTCGGAATACCTATTTGCTCAGTGGTTTTGTAAAGATATCTGCTAATTGTTCTTCCGTTCTACAGTACACCAGTTCTAGAACTTTGTTCTTCACTTGCTCCTGGATAAAATGATAATTTATATGATTGCTACGGCTGTGCGACACCGGATTCTTTGCAAGTGATATAGCATATTTGTCCTAATTGTTCTTCCGTTCTATAGTACACCAGTTCTACAACTTTGTTCTTCACTTCCTCACGGATAAAATGATATTTTATATGCTTGCTACAGCTGTACGACACCGGATTCTTTGCCACTAATATAGCAGATTTGTTGTCGACATATATAGTAGTCAACTCTTATTGTGCAAGATTTAACTCGCTCAAGATATACCTTAACCACATTGCTTGACACGAGCATGCTATTGCTGCTAAATATTCGGCCTTACATGTTGAAAGTGCAACTATTTTTTGCTTCTTTGACGTCCATGAAAATATTGCTAATCCAATATGAAAAGCATATCTGGAAGTGCTTGTTCCATCATCCAAGTCTCCACCAAAATCACTATCTGAATAACCGATTAATTTTGGACTTTGAGCGTGTGAAAAAAATAGACCTTGGTTAAATGCAAGAATCCCCATTTTTTAACTTCTTTTTTTTTTATCGAAACCCCATTTCTTAACTCAAATACAGAGCCGAAGGAAAAGAGCCCCCATTTCTTGATATCAGACGCTGAAAAATGTGGCTTAAAAACATACGAAAAATTATACCTTT
>QANX01000101.1:0-11041 GCA_003254975.1 Ochetophila trinervis
TTCTTTATTATCTAAATATATGAGTGGAGTACAACCAAAAGCATATTAATTAAAGCATATAAATTATAAATTATGGAATGATTACTAGAATTTAAATACAATCTCTTCCAAAAATCAAATTCCATCTATTGAAGACAAGAAACATCCTCTCTCCTAATTTTTTATCAAAAAAAATCCATTCTAGAAGTTTGGCTTATGCAATGAACAAAATTTTAAAAATAATGACATAACCAAAAAGATTAAGAGTAAAAAATTATTAAGAATTGTATAATCCATTCTAGAAGTTTGAAAAGACAATAAATAATCAAGATTGTTTTATCAAACAGGGAACACACCTTCAATTGTGTTTTTTTATTTTTTGCATTGATAGCATAATTGCTAGCTTCCTTCTCCAAGATACCTTTAACATACTCCTTCTGCAAAGAATATCGTTATATTAGATTCAAAGAAGCTTTTTGAACCATTTTTTTAAATACATCAACAAACATGGAATGACATAGAGACGATTGTATGGAGTCCAAACTGGATCCCCAATAAAAAGCCTCATTGCCTGCATAAATGAAAACATGAAAACAAAAGTGAATGGTAATGAAAACAATCACAAGCACTTCTTAGTTATTTTAATGGTTTTTATTTAGCTTTAAATGATTTTGATTGTTAAAATAAAATAAAAGAGAAATATCTGAGCATAGTTACCCGGTCTCTCCATGTATTCTAAATAATTTCTTAATCCAGATAAATATCAGGATGCATTGCTACCATGTTGAAATTGAAAGCTCTTTGCAGCTTCCAACGATCTAAGACTTCCACTTTAACCACGAAGTTTGAACTGATTGGGCGATGATCTAAGATCCTTAACTCGACTTGCTTGTAAAAAGTTTGTTTTATGCCTTTTCCAAGCCATAGTATGCGGTCACACCTATTGTAGTGTACGAAATATAAAAGAAAAAACAATGCCTATAAGTAAAGAATAGGTAATCATGTCCATAGATAGATAAAAAAAATTTTAAAAAAACACAAAAATTGTATAAAAATCCCCAGCCTCCAAACCAAAATAATTATAATAATAATTTAAAAAATTAGAAAACTTAGTGTCAAAACTTGAACTTCTAATCCAGTTAACTCATACTAACAAAGCTCCATACCAATCCAACATAAAATATTGACTTAGACCATCAAAATTTTTAACAAGTTCTAGCAAATCAAAAACTTAGTCTTAGATGCTCACAACAAGAGTTACATAACCATACCAATTCACCTTTAAGCACTTGAGATTTTTCTTTTCATGGTTTTCTATAGCAACTAAAAAGGCCACTAAATTTTATATTTCTTGCTCAAAGAGAATAACATATGCCTGAAGGGACCAATCACTTTGATCACTTCCCAAAAAGCTGTACCTACCATGCCGGAGACCTTCTCTTCTCTCCTTCTTTTGGGTTCTCACCAACATATCTATCGGAGTTTATTTCATACTTGTAAGTAGGTGGAAAGTCTATGATCCCTTCTTTCCACCCCTCAAATACATGCCCACCATTTAGTTTTTTGCTCAGCTGTCACATACACAATTTCTTTCCACATAAGTTTCATTGCACAAGAATATCATGTTATGTTTTAAATAAGAAACAGGAAGCAGCATAGTTTCAAGAGAAATGTGTAAAGCATAATGGAGAGTATCCAAAATAGTCACATGTTAATCTCCCAAAATATAATGACTGAATGGTGTACACTGCAGATATCAAAAATCTTATCCAAAAAATTAAACCACTAAAGTGCAAAGAAACTTACTTAGCAAAATCCTCTCATTTTGGAAAAAAAATGAAATTTTGTTTCGTTTGATTCGGAAAAGAATAATGCCTCAAGATTTATTACTTTAAGCATAATTATCTTAAAAGTTTCTTCCTGGAGGTAAAATGGTATTCTATGTATAGGAATAAATTCTAGATCACACCATTATAATTGAAGGGACATCTAAATTCTGTTGAAAATGGTATTATTGTGTTTCAGATAATGATGCATATTTCCTAAATTAGTTCCCAAAGCAAAATAAGTCCAGAGGCATAAAATTCCATCATCACAAGGACAAAACTAGATTGGAATATTGAACATAAAATTCTCAAATTTAGAGATTTTGGTATCATCTGATCACCTTTTAGAAGTTCATCCCATTTCTTAAGAGCAATAAGCTTCCTTACCTCTGAATCCAACACATTGAGACGATAATTCAAATCCCCAAACCAAAATATTTGGCTGTTCAAAAAGCTCCCAGTCACAACCATTTTATATGTATAGAAATGAACAACTAGAGAAGATGCAACTGTAAAATTGCCAAATGGGAGTGGCAGATGGGATCTATTTGATAAATATAAGTAATGCACATTTAAAATCTCCTAACCCAGCCACACAAAATTTTAACCATCTCACATTTTTGGTTCCTTTCAAATCTCCTACCAGTCTAGAAAACTTATTAAGTATAATTTCAGAATATAGTTTATTGCATCTACAAAGAAACAACTCATATTTTCTTTTCTTTCTCCTCAGTCTCTGCTTATGTTTCCACACTCGCCTTATAAATGTATCAGTGTCTCTAATCATCATACGTTCATTTCTCAAGAAGTGAAATTTACAAGAAAAAATGATATTATGTAAATACAACTTTAATATCAATTAATATGCTTACTCTTGCAGAGGAATTGTCGCTGGTTGATCTACATCAAAGACAGATGGTGTAAAACGAGTACATCGTATAATTCATAGACATCTGAGTTTTGCCTCTGTTCAACCCCCTCCTTCTGACCGGAGGTCAAATGAGAACAAAGAAAGCACAATTGTGATTGATAAAGAGACATGCTCACAGAAACAGATCCCTACAACAACAACCATGAATTACCAAGATACCAATTAACATTAGGCAAACATGTTTAACAATTAATCAATGCATGTTAACATGAACCTCATCTTCTTTGGGAATAAATAATAAACATTACTTATAATATGTACACTTCTAGCTTGAAAGAATAGGTTGTACCTTGTTTCCCATGTAGCCCATTAGAACAATCCCAACAGGAGAAACTTTCAAATTGTTAACGTGCCTTCTCAACCTTTTACGCACCCAAACTGATACATATATTAAGAAATGATTCAGAATCACAGTTCTAACAAAATTGAATACCTCAATAGCTGTCCGACCTCTTAAGACTCGTTCTTTGTCTATTCCCCATGAGAGATATTCAGGATTGCGTCTTCCTTCTCTATCAGTATAAAATATGTCAGGATTACTTCGACCAATTTCTGCCACCCAGTGTGGCAGTGGAATACATACATCATCACCAACATTGCCTCCACATTCATGAAATGACATAACAACCTGAATCAGACAGCTAAGTATCAAATCTAGATTATATTTTCGAAAAATTGAGAAAATCATCTACTAAACAGATAACTAATCCTATATGCAATATCAGGTTAGATAAGTTCAATATTAACAGAGAGAAAAACATATAAAAATGTACAAACCCTAACTTTTCCTCTCATCCTTAACAAGCTTCAATCGAACGGAAACCTCTCGCTGAGTCACCCGATTTGGACACTCGAACCCACAACCACAACTCGGCCCGCACTCACTCACCCCGTCCTCCAACCCATCAAATCTCAAACGCGGACACCTCCCAACCCCATCTCTTTCTTCCCCACACTTCCGTCAACCACACCCACTGAAACCGTCCCCTGATTGGTTCACCAAACGCATTGTTTCGATGCTGATTCGACCCACACATTTTTCATTCTCAGCAGAGCTCGAGCCCTAAATTTGGTGCTCTGGGAACTTTGAAGAATAAAAAGAAGAAGAAAAGATTAGCGATGGGGTATAGAAGAAGAAGGCATAAGGATGCTGATCCATTGACTTGTGGAAGGGAATGGGGAAACTCTCAAAGGCTCTGGAGGCGTCGGATGAACGGCGGAGAGTGATGGATTTGGAGATTCAGCGAAGGGCTTTGCATGTGGAAGAAATGGCGGCGAGCTCCTTCGGATTCAGCCATGGGAGGACCAAATCTCCGCATTGGATGAAGGATTAACGGGGGCAGAGGAAGGAAGGTGAACTGGCCGAAGTGAGGAAGAAGACCGGAGAGGAAGAAAAACGGGGAGGGGTGGCATGAAATCGGGACTTTTGATACGAAATGTTTGATTTTGAAATTAGGGCAGATGATTTAGGGTATATCAGGTTTCATAAAAAATTGAGGGTAAATTCGTAAATAAATAATTTTTTTTTAAAAATTCAAAAATTTTAATCGGGATATTTGATTGCCAGTTGCAGGGCTCATGCTGGAGACCCTGTAGGGTTTTATTGAAGTCAATCTCTGTATCTAAATATAAAAATATAAAATAAAATTAATAATATTTTTTTTATTTACCTTGTCAAATAAATGTGTAGATTTCATTTACCTTATCAAATAACTGTGTAGATTTCATATTAGATCACGTTCATTCATCATTTTGTTGTTGTTGTTGTTTTATTTTATTTACAAATCCCTCTAAAATTCTAATTCGGCTTACTCTAACCGGAAAAACTTTTTGAACTTTTTTTGGGTAAATACTTTTGAACTTACGGCTATGGCTATTCCTTCTTTCATATTATTCTTCTTTATTATATGTTCTTTAACAAATAATTATCGTTTTTTTATTAAAAAAGTATTAATTGAATTTATATATTAACTTTTTAAATATATATATATATACAAGGACAATTAATTTGTGTTGGTGTAAGACATAATAATCAGTCGTTTAATAATGATTGTATTAATTATGAAAAACAAAATAATTAAAGGTTACAAATGCCTTCAAAATCAAAAGACTTTTAAATAAAATTTTAAACTAAGAACAACTAATAACACTTAACTACTCGAAGTAAATTCTAACGAAAATAAACTAAGTAGTCTATGTTGTAATTGTGTGTTGATGCAGGGATCCTTCTCAAAATTGGTGAAGCTTCAATTTATAAATAAATAGATTTAAGAAAATTTGTTGCGCTTCCTATGTGGGACTTTTTCCAATTCTAATACCAACTCATTTATACTTGTGAAAATCCATTGCACACTCATGCCCAAACAATGTAGGACAATTGCTTTTTCCAAAATCAAACTTAAATAAATATTAATTTTCTAAGCAAAATTAATATATGGTCCAAACATTGCCCCTTTTACTTTGTAATTTTGTTAGAATAAAAAAAAATACAAAGCAATATTGATTAACTCAATTTGCACGGATTTACTCCAATTTATATTCATGTTCCAAAAGTACCCACATCAGTTTATTCATCAATCTGGCCTCCACAAATTTATCAGCTTTTGAAACTCCAATAATGGCCATGATATAAGAAATTAATTTCTTACAATTTTCTCCAAATTTGGCCCTTATCTTAGCCAATTAAAATGATTCCACTTTCCAAATTAATTGGCCACAAATATTACTCCCAAACCAAGATAATATTGGCAAGATATCTTCATATAGCATATCCCCTAATTTAAAGCTTTCCTTCGTATTCAAAGTTATTGGCATAAATTTACCATGAAAGTAATATTGCCTTCTCGGTCCAACACCTACCAAATTTAGCTGCAGCTGTAATTTTTATTTTCCAAAATGCAAACAAATATATGTATTTCATTAACCTAGCCGACAACCAGAATCCAACTCCGCTGCAAATCAAACTCCATGTTCAAGTCTACGTCCAAACAACTCATATGTGCTGCAAATTTCCTTGATACGTGAACAAAACTTCCATGGCTATACTCCGGCGTGTATGGAGATATTCATATATTTGTTTGTTCTTCTTTTATCTTTGCAGCTGCAGCTTTTTAACTTGGCAGAATTTCCACGGCAAAACTTTAAGTTTCCCTTTTTAACTTGGATTCAATTTCTCTCTCCACGATCAAGTAAACATCTAAAGGTTCCCTTTTATATGTTTATGCCTCCACTATCACGTTTCTTGTTGGTTTTTATTATGATTTTGCTTTGCACACGGAGTCAAATCTCGAAACCAAAACTGAAACATCAAATGGCTTCAAAAGCGAAGGCATCATCCATTGAGTTGAATAACACATTGTTTCTGTCATTGAATTTCCGGTGATTAGTATTCGCGAATAGCGTTAATTGATCGGCGGTGCCATTGGATGGGTTCTTGGCAGCATTCATAGAGCAGTGGACCACTCTTCTCTATCGATCAACAAGTAAGCAAAGCAGGGCTAAACTCAGCTGGATGCACGCGGGCTGAACTCCGCATGACTGGATGAACGTGGGTTGCTGGACCCGTTTGACACGGGGCATGCATCTTAGACTGGATGGACACGGACGAGCTGCAGAGCTGGGCTGGACACGGGCTGCGGAGCTGGGTTGGATGGATGGATGCGCGTGGATTGGGCTTGGGGCGCTGGTAGGCAGGACACGGATGGATGCACAGATGGGCTGGACTTGGTGGCTGGTCTTGGATCTGCAGCAGCTGAACTTGGACTTGGATGCGCGGCTGGATGGGCTGGACTTGCTGGGCGTGGAACTGCAGCTGGACATGACTCCGTTTTCTTACATTGCATACATGAATCAACTACATTTAGCCGATTTTAAAGGTAATGAATTCAATTTTTTATCCAATCACCTCGACACAGTAATCCTTTAATGGTTAGTGGACAAACGGTCTTTCGACCTGCTTACTTTCTATTATATTCACATATTACATCGGTTTGAATATATTGACCATTGATTTTAGCATTTAGCCGAGTTCTTTGACATGGCCTTGGAAGCGGCCTGAAATGGCCAGCTAAAATTGTAATAAATGGCCGTGTAGATTTTCGGCCTAATTTTTTCTGACTTGTTGATGTTACATTTGCAAGGCATTGCCCCCCAGTATCATATCCTCCAGCATCCGATCCAACAACTTACATCACATCCGAATTTCCTTTAGATCGTGATTTTTTGCTGGACGACGTTCTTATTCTATCATGCAAACTGAAACTGAGATCCAAATGACAAAGGCTAGACAAACGACAATTGCATTGATCATTACCTCATCCATAGTTTCAAATTTGATCGTTGATGGCTTGACGGCTGAAGAAACAACTATGTCTTCTTCCACCGAACAGTTGTCCATGTTCTTCAAGCACAACTAAAGTTCTGCACTTTGCTTCTGGATCCATCTTTTTATGGATTTCTTCCTCCGTGGAGCTCCAGATAAGATGCTGACTTTCTTGGATAGAGCTACGATCTCATGTCTTCCATTCAGGTCGTCGAGACATGACTCCAACTTATTTAGCATGATACCATCATTTTACTTATTCGGTCGACCTGTTATCTAACTTTCAGCATATTGGCGATGCATCCACCTCTTCAGGGTTTTGTTAAGCAGATAATAGGGCTTATATCCTGCATAATACCAACGATCTACCTCCATAGCATATAGCTTAAAAGTCTTCGACTTCTCGATCTTCTGAGAAACCAATCTTGACGAATGATTTCTGGAAAAGGTCACTTGGAAGTTGGGCTCACTTTGCCCCCATGGTGTCGATCGTTCACCTTCATCGGTCCATCCTGCAACTTTGATCCCAGACGTTGGAAAATGGATTTTTGTGTGCGGCTTTCTAGCGGTGGTTTTGATATGTTCAGGTTTCTCATTGCCCGCGCCTCGTCATTCTTTCCTCGACTTCATGCTTACACCGAGTACAAAGCACCTTAGAAGGAGATTCGGCTTTTTCAGCCGAATACTCTCTTCTAAGCTTGACATCTCTCTTCCAAACTCTTCCGGATGATGTCTGTCGCAGATCCACCCTAACTCTGGGTTTTGCCAAGTCTGAAATATTGGCCGAAACCATGTTCGCTTCGGCCGATGGGAAATGATTACTATCCACTTCCATTATTTCTTTCCCTTTCTCTGGGAACTTTAACGTTCCCTTGTCAATCATCGTCTGGATAGCATTCTTAAAGACCATGCAATTGATAGTCTGATGCGACCACATACCATGCTATTTGCAGTACTGCTTCTTCTTCATCTCTTCAGATGTTGGCAGGATATGGCTGTCAGATAATTTAATTACTTTGTCGGTTAGCAGGTAGTCAAAAATTTGATCAGCTGTCGAAATCGTAGACTTTCTCCAGTTCAACCCAATTCTTCTTCATATCAATGACTAGTTGAGGAGCTCTCTGATTCTTTTTCGGTGTAGCCAAAGCTTTACAAACGTACAGATGGGTGGCCACCACTTCTGCCTCGTTAATTTCAGCTGCTCTTTCGACACTTTCCAGGTCGTCAGCTTTAACGACATGAATTTCAGTATTTGGGTCATTGTTGTATGACCCCCTGGATGAGTTCTTCCTCTGGTACTCCTCTCTCAAGATGCTTTCATACCAAGTGGCTCGAGAAACTAACTCGAACAAGTCATGAAATTTTTTCCTCTCAAACTTCTTTCGGAGTTTGTAGCTTAGTCCGCCTTGTGCTAATTTGACGAACTCCCTTTCCAGTATGTCCAAGTGACATCTGATCCTCGCCTTCTTGAATCGGATTATAAATAAATGCGCCGACTCTCTATCCATTTGTCGCAGGCGCGATAAGTCAACCATGGAAATTTTCGGCTCAATCCTGTAAAACTGCTCGTGGAACTTCTGCTCCAATTCTTGCCAGTTATGGATCAAGTTTGGCTGCAAGTTAATGTACCAGGTGAAAGTTGAACCTGTCAAAGAATTAGCAAACAATAGCAACTTTAGGAAATCATTGGCGACTGCTTCTCCACACTGAATAATGAAGCGGCCTATATGCTCCACGGTGGATTGTCTCTCATTGCCAGAAAATAGGGTGAAGTCAGGAAACTTAAATCCCTTAGGAAATTTGATCTGATTGAAAGCGTCGGGGTATGACCTTCTATAAGACGGGCGTTCATTTTTTCTGAATGCAAGACCCATCGTCTCTTGGATGATGGTCTCGACGGCCTCCCAATCCATACTTTGGCCGTGGTTCATCAAGTTTGGTCCATTCCTCCATCTCGGGGCGTGGAAGTATGCTTGATAGGCATGGGCATCATAGTGTACATTCCTGTAGTTATGTCCAAAATGCTCCGTATGCCCCCCCCGCCATGAATCTGGTTCCAAGCTGGCAGGTTTCCATATGTCGGAACATCCGCTCTCCCTCCATGTACGTTGGGTACAGCCTGGAAAGCTTGTGTCAAGTCTTCTTCCGGACCATCCCTCACGATCTGGCCTTGGTTATCAACATGCCCCCTAACAGGAACATTGTTCCTAGCCGGTGGGGGAATGTAAGGTTGGATTTGCAATTCAGGCATAAACCTTACATCGTTTCCACTGGACCTGGTCTGAAAGGCCGGTGCCTCAGTCCTTGGCGTGTTGCCATTGGGTACGGCTTGAAAGGCCTGCACCTGTTGTTCCTCCTGGTCATTAGTCCATCTGGTACCTTTCGACGCAACTTAGGTTGTCTGCACCTGCCGGTGCAACAATTCCAAGGTTCCTTGCAACGTTTGCTGCTGGGTCTCCTAGTATGCTTCCATCTTCCGGGACAGCTCACGGATCAAATCCTGAGTAGACATCTCTATTATGTCCAGAGTTTTGCCAACTTCCCTTTCAATTCCATCCTCATCTGACATGTTTCGGCTGCTAATGCAGCCGTGGTTGTTGGATTCCTGATTCTTATAATGAGTCTGCACCATTTCCTCAGTCAAAAAATGATGTCCCACCAGGCATGCCAAAAAATATGTTGGTGTATGACACAACAATCAGTTGTCTCCTAGTGCGCGAGCGTGCCACTTCAAACCTATAACAGTTCAAAGAAAAGAAAATATGCTTCAATTGAATCAAACTTGATTAAACGATTGTATTAATTATAGAAAACAAAATAATTAAATGTTACAAATGACTTTGAGATCAAAGGACTTTTAAATAAAATTTTAAACTAAGAACAACTAATAATATTTGACTATTCGAAGTAAATTCTAACGAGAATAAACTAAGTAGTATATGTTGTAGTTGTGTGTTAATGCAGGAATCCATCTCAAAATTGGTGAAGCTTCAATTTATAAGTGAAGAGATTTCAGAAAGTTTGTTCCGCTTCTGATGTGAGACTTTTTCCAATTTAATACCAACTCATTTATACTTGTGAAAATCCATTGCACACTCATGCCCAAACAATGTGGGACAATTGCTTTTTCCAAAATCAAACTTAAATAAATATTAATTTTTTAAGCAAATTTAATATGTGGTCCAAACAATTTGTGACTTAGATAGTTGGATCCAAATTTTTTTAATTTTTTTAATTTTTTTTATGAAGTTGTTGAGTTTAGAATTTAAATTTTTTAAATCTTAACTCTTATACTAAAATAAATTACCATTTGTTAAATTTTTAAAAAAGTTCATAATAATTAGAATTATAGTTTTGGGCTTTTTGCTAAATAATTTGATTGGTTTTTGTATTGATTGGGAATGGAATCAACAGGTATTGGCCAACAATAGAATTGCTGTATTTGCATGCATCATTTCAAATTGTTATTGTTATTACCACCAGTTATCAATTATTGATAAAAACACTTCCCTAACCATCCACAAAACTGCAATAAAACAAGTTTTATTAACTATATAATACGGTAATTCAAGCTGCTGCTTCAGCAACAGTTGAAACCTGCTTATAAACAGGATCTCCAACTTGTTATTTTATTACCACCAGTTATCAATTATTGATAAAAGCACTTCCCTAACCATCCACAAAACTGCAATAAAACAAGTTTTATTAACAGTATAATACGATAATTCAAGCTGCTGCTTCAGCAACAGTTGAAACCTTCTTGAGGACATTAACAGGATCTCCAACTTGTATGATCTTTCCTTTCCCCTCAGCCAAACAATCCTTCCAAACCATATTCTGCCCAAAGTAGATCTGGAAAACCATTTAAACCTTTATATGTAAAAGTTATTTGCCTGAATGGATGAACGTGCTTAAATATTACCAGTTTGCCTAACCTTTCCTTGCTGTTTTTTAGCAGGACGCAAAACCATATCCGATCGGATT
>QANX01000104.1:0-49590 GCA_003254975.1 Ochetophila trinervis
TCGCGCATTTAGTGTCGCCGATTAAGGTTTTTGGCGTAGTGCAACCTACCAACATATAGCTTTTAAATCATTACTAATCTCATCCAAAACAGAATTGCTCCATTATTTGTTTGATTAAAAATAATGTAAAAATGTTATATTGTAGTCACATGCTCATAGAGTCATTTATTACAAAACAACTACATGCTTAAAAATGGAGTTAAGAAAAAAAAAATTTAATTTTTAGTGGTCCTAATTTATGATTGGGAGTGTACCTTGTTTTTTTCTTTAGACAGAGCAATATCTTAGGAGACTATTTGGTGAAGAAGAGGATATTTTAATGTAATAAAAAAGAAACCCATTTCATAAGTTGTTGGTATATATATATATAATAGGAAACTATATAAACTAAACCAATTCCAAGAAAAAAGTTCTTATTTTAACCATTGGAAAGAAATAATGAATATTGCGTTTTTAAAGTTAAAATACATATGCATCTCCAATGGTACTCTTTATTTTAAAAAGCATAATTTTTTAAATTAAGAGTATTTTTGAAATTTTAATAAAATAGAGAATGAAATATTTTATCCAACTTCAACAATACTCTTTATCACTACTCTTTATTTTTTATTTTTCAATAAATAATTAATTTACTTTTCTCTCTCTTTTGAATATTATAAAAGAAATCTAATAAATCAAAATATTTTGTTCAATAAAATTATTAAATGTGCATTAAAAATTGTAGATACAATAAATATGTGCATTAAAATTTTTATATGAAGAGTATTTGGAGAGCCAAATCTCAATATGTATTTTAACTTTTCCATTTGAAGAGCCAATTGGAGTTGTCAAATTGAAGATTGCTCTTTAAAATAAAATAAAAAATTGATACTTTTAAAGAGTGCATTGGAGATGCTCTAACTCTACTAGCTTTTCAAGTTTACAAGTTTAGAATCTTTTATTTTTCTCCAACCATAAACAAAACCCAACAAAACACTAGTCAAGGTGGTTATGGTTGAGAGTGTTGCAAATGGAAGATGACTTTTATTATGCAGTTGAAAAAAAAAAAAAAAAAAACTCACCAACTCATCAAAGAAAGTCTTTTTTTTTAATTAAGAAAATAATATAAAATAAATTAAAATAAAATAGTAGTAATAGCGTGTGGGGGATCTAATTTGGGCAGATTCTAATATCTTCAACCATCAAATTAATGATTTTCTTAAATTTGCTTTTCCAATTCATTCTCTAAATTTTTAAATCAACCCTCTTTAAGCCAAGTACTTGTTTAATTATGGCATCTTCTGGTTATTGAAAATGTATATAGTATACATTGTTGGATCCATTTTTCTACCAGGTTAAAACAATATCATTGTTTTGGTGACTATGGAATTTTAAGTTCGAACTATATTATATTTGTTTATGTTAAATAATTGTTTAGAATGTGTAAGGTCAAATAATTATTGTCGTTTATATTAATGGGTTTACTCGTGATAGATGGTGATTGACTAACAATGTTTATTTTTAATATAAAATAGATGATGATTCACCTCCTATTAGTTTGATATGAGTGGTAATTCAACATTATATTAGAGTAAAAAAAATTAATGGTCACATATTCATAACTCAGCAACTTTATCCAAAAATAAAATATATTTATTGTAGAAATATTATATATCTTATATCTTATAAATGAGAGTAAGATGTATATGTGGGTTTCTGTTTTTTTTAAATTTCTTTATTTTTCTTTAGCAAAACGACGTCGTTTTCGGTGTTTTAAAAAAAAAAAACCAAAGATTCAAAACGGCGTTGTTTCCTTACCTTAGGGATTGTTATCTTCCTAAACCATTCGACGTTTCTACCAGAGACCCGAAGCAGCCATTGATTCACTCAATCACATATTGTTGCGAATGTTCTCTCTCACCGAAAATTGGTGCCGGAGCTCTGCTATTCCATTAAGGTACTGATTGTTTTCCGCTTCTGTGAATCACTTTGCCTAATTTTTTTTGTTGTTGTTTAATATCAGGAGTTTTCCGTTGAATCGAAGGGGAAAGCTGTGACTTTCGATCCTAGAAGCCATCGATTCACTCAATCACATTGCTGCGAGTGTTCTCGCTCACTGAAAATCGGTGCCAGAGCTCTGCTATTCCTTTAAGGTACTGATTGTTTTCCGCTTCTGTGAATCAATTTGCCTAATTTTTCTTTTTTTGTTGTTTTCTAATATCGAGAGTTTTCCGGGGATTAATTTATGAAATAATGTTATTGTAGAATTCATTGTATAGTTGAACAGTTCAAAAATTATGCATTTTTATACCAGCACCTCTTTTTTTTTTTTTTTTTTTTTTTTTTGCGGTATCAATTTAATTCACAATTTATTTTATTTTATTTGTCTTCATTCGATTGAAGGGGAATCCTAACGTGATAAGCTATATTTGAAGGTGTGTGGTGAGCTATTCATTTTATTATGTTGTTGACAAGATCTAAAGTGTTCATCTTCATCTTATTTTTTCTTTTTCTTTGTAAAGTTAGAATTTTCTGGTTTATTATAAGAAAATGGGCTCTTGGCTGTGAATTATGAGTAGCTCTATGGCTAAATAGTTAGTTGACCACCAAATTTCCCTGTTTGCATATTCGTGTTGATCCTTTATATACATAATTTATAATGGGATATATGGAAATTAAAATCAGTTTGGTTATTTATGATTAGTCAAGCTTGTAGGTTTATATAGGTGGAGATTTATGTTTGAGTAATTGTTATTTTCATTTTTTTTTATTTTTGTTCTCTATTTCTTGGGGTCTTTATAGCAAGTAAAACGAAGTTGAAAACATATATAAGACAATGGGCTCTCGGCTGTGAATTATGAGTAGCTCTATGCCTAAATAGTTTGTTGACCACCAAATTTTCCTGTTTGTATATTCATGTTGATTTTTTATATACATAATTTATAATGGGATATATGGGAATTAAAATCAGTTTGGTTATTAATAAATCAATCAAGCTTGTAGGTTTATATAGGTGGAGATTTCTGTTCGAGTAATTGTTATTTTCATTTTTTTGATTTTTGTACTCTGTTTTTAGGGACTTTCATATGAATTATTATTTTTTTACAACAAAAAGTTTGAATAATAGAGTGGTGAAAAATATGATTTAATTACTAGATTTATAAATTTTATATGCATTAACTGAATTAATTTTAGGGTGGGAAAACTGTTGTTTTTGTTTTTGTTGTGATATTTGCATTAAGTTTTGTTATTAAACCTATATTGATATTTTACTTTTATATGTATAAATTGACAGTCATTTACTCTTTTAATAGAGTAGGATCCATTCTACATAATGCAAGTATCTGGTTCAAAACGTCATTAATCATAATTAACTAGCAAAAATAGGAAAACTGTATTTTTATTCGTGCACCAAACTGATTTTTTTCCTCTTTGATATATATCTCTGTTTATTAGCTTATAAAGCTTAATTAATTACGTAGGCAATTTTGAAATCATAACATAAATACCAAAGGCAAGTTAAAATAGAAGATGATGTGCTTAAGAGTAGTGTCATGAGCTACACAGACAGATAACTAGCTAATTACATTAAACATGTGTCTAACATCCAAAAGAGTATTGATTTTAGCTCTCTTGTAAAATGTATACTGGTACTTCATGACCTTTATAGATAAATTGGAGGATAATGGTTATTTATTTTGGTTCTAGGTTTTTTGGTTGTAATATAATGGCTTGTTTTTCTTTTCCTTCTTTCTTTATTTATTCCTTTGTCGATTTGTATACCCTTTTTCCCCAAAAAAACTCATTCGATTTTTGCTCTTTTATCATTCTTCTTTATTATTTTTAATTTTTTACATTTCCAAAATGTGCCTTAGTAAATGTCTCTGACTGAAGGTTGAGCAATATGATTTTGTTTTATTTTATTTTGAGTTTTAGCTATTTAGGGTGAGGTCTGTCAAAGGCTTTGTGTGTGGATTTTGGTTTTTTGTCATTTGGTGTGTCATGTGCACTGTTGTAACACGTTATATATAATTGCATTTTCAAATTTCTATTTTGATTATAATAATAATAATATTATTTTTCTATTTCTAAATCTTTTTGCTTCTTCTTCTTTCACAATTATAGAAAAAAAGATACATTTCCTTTAAACTCAGCCACACCGAAGTAGGAAATATAGCTTGCATAATTCTGTTTTAACATTGGTAGATACAGAGATCGAAGAAAATCAAAGACAACTGTAATCCTAACACACGAGATGATATGGAACAAACCCTAGGTAAAAATTTGCCCCATAGCACCTCTAGATATCCAGTGTATCTAGCAACACTAATTAGAAGGCAAAGAATGAAATTGAAATTCGCCACAAAGTAAATACCTTTGATAAGAAGATCAATTCCCAATGCAACAAGTAGAAGAAAAACTATCATCACTTGGAACATACAAGTCTTGTTGAAAACAATAGTAGATTCTAAATAATCAATAATCAAAAGTTTTTTTTTTTACAAACTAGTAACCCCCCTTTATATATGATTATGGTTAGGTTAAGAATCAATCTAGACCATAAAATAATTAGGAAAGTAATCCTAAGGCTTAAAACTAACCCTAAATAAATATAATCCGAAAATAGCAATAATTACAAAACTGCCATTATAATCCAAAAATAGCTAAAATTATGAAACTGCCATTATAAGATGCTTATCTTTAAAACTACGTCGTTTCGTCTTTGTAACTCCTGAGTAGTATTACCACCTTCATTTCTTGCTTGGACATCATGCTTAAATTATCGTTATGCCTCATAAAAGTGTTTGGATAATGTGGATACTTGAATTGATTTTCATCAATTATTCTCTTCACAATTCCAAGCATTCTTGCTTTGATCTTCTTAGCTCAAGAACGCATCACTGGTCCACTTGGCAGCACAATGTTTTCACCACGAACATCCATGCTAGAAGAGCACTCAATGCCCACATCAATAAATTTCCATGCCAAATCATCAAGCAAAGCCTTATTAAAAAAACCAATTGATGCGGAACCCCAAGCTTAAAGAAACTGTAATCCCAACACACAAGATGATATGGAACAAACCCTAGGTAAAAACCCGCCCTATAGCACCTCTAGATAACAATTGTATCTAGCAACACTAATTAGAAGGCAAAGAATGAAATTGAAATTCGCCACAAAGTAAATACCTTTGATAAGAAGATCAATTCCCAATGCAACAAGTAGAAGAAGAACTATCCTCACTTGGAACACACAAGTCTTGTTGAAAACAAGAATAGATTCTATTTAATCAATAATCAAAGTTGTCTTACAAGCTAGTAACCCCCCCTTTATATAGATATTAGGGTTAGGTTAAGAATCAATCTAGACCATAAAATAATTAGGAAAGTAATCATAAGGCTAAAAACTAACCCTAAATAAAAATAATCCGAAAATAGAAATAATTACAAAACTGTCATTATAATTTGGAAATAGCTAAATTATGAAACTGCCATTGTAATCCGAAAATAGCTAAAATTACATCGTTTCATCTTTGCAACTCCCGAGCAGCATTACCACCTTCATTCCTTGCTTGGACATCATGCTTAAAACATCATATTTTGCTCAAATGGTAGAATATGGCTCTATGATGCCCGCATCATCATCTTTTGCTCCAATGGTAGAATATGGCACTATGATGCCCGTATCACTTTATCTGAAGATTATAGTAATCCTTTTTATTCAGATGAATATAGCAAATTAAAAGGCGTGCAACAAATTGGTTTTGTTTTGTAGTCAATGGGTAAACAATTGAATAATTACAATTTTGTAGATTTTAATTTCTGTACAGATGATATACACGACCAATATAGAGAAATAAATGAGGAAATTTCAATTGTTGTAGATAACGAGGATATTTTAGCAGCTAATTCTTTGAACAATGGACAAAAATTTGCATATGATCAGATATTAGATAGAGTTTTTAGTTGCAATCCTGGAATTTTTTTTATAGATGGTCCAGGAGGAAGTGGAAAACTTTTTTGTATAGAACTCTTTTAGCTGCAGTACGTAGTAGAGGTTTAATTGCAATTGCTACGGCATCTTCAGGAGTTGCTGCTTCTATTTTACCTGGAGGTAGAACAACACATTCTAGATTTAAGATTCCGCTTGTCATAGAAGATAATAGCATATGAAACATTAGCAAACAATCTGGATTGGCTCAACTTTTAAGAGATACAAAGTTAATAATTTGGAATGAAGCACCTATGATGAGAAGAGAATCCATAGAATCATTAGATAAAATTTTGCATGATATAAATAATTATGATATTGTTTTTGGAGGCAAAGTAGTTGTTTTTGGTGGAGATTTTCGACAAGTATTGCTCGTAGTTCCAAAAGCAAGTAGACAAGAAATTATAGATTCATGTTTATCTAATTCTTATTTATGGAAACATTTAATAAAGATTAAATTGAGTCAAAATATGCGAGCTTGATTGGATCCATTATTTTCTGAATTATTATTGCAGATTGGAGATGGAACTAAGGAGCATATTGATAATGATTACATTTGATTGCCATCAAATATGGTCATATCTAATACTAATGCAGATATTGGATTGAATGAGTTGATTGATAGTGTTTTTCCTAAACTAGAAACTTATGGTGAAAATATAAATTTTATGGCTAATCGTGCAATTTTGACACCAAGAAATGATTATGTAGATGATGTAAATAATATTTTGATTGATCAATTTCCTAGTGATCTTGTAAGGTATTATAGTTTTGATGAATGTATTGAAAAAGGTGAAAATGATGTAGTTGGAGATTTTTTAAATAGTTTGGTTCCAAATGGTTTTCCTCCTCATGAGTTGAAGTTGAAAGTCAATTGTCCTGTCATATTGTTGAGAAATATTAATCCTTCAGAAGGACTTTGCAATGGAACACGATTGATATGTCGAAGGTTTGATCAAAATGTAATAGATGCTGAAATTAGTGTTGGAGAGCATAAAGCAAAAAGAGTTTTTTTTACCAAGAATACCATTCATTCCAATAGAAAATGTGAAAGATACTTTTTGTTTCAAAAGAAAACAGTTTCCTATTAGATTGTGTTTTGCTATGACAATCAATAAAGCTCAAAGGCAAACGCTAAACTATGTTGGTGTTTATTCGAGGGAGCCTGTATTTTCACATGAACAATTATATGTAGCTTTGTCTAGAGCTAAAACTGGTGATTCAGTTAGAGTTTTTAACAGTGAAGATTTAATGAATAAAGGAGATTATAATTTGACAAAAAATATTATATTTCAAGAATTATTGTCATTGGTAAATTGTTAGAAATTATCTTTCTATGATTATTTTAAATCAATTATGTATAGTGTATTAGATTTATTAACTGCTACTTGCATGTGAGTTTCTTTTTTTTGTTCCTAATTTTCAATTTATAATTTAAAATAAACTATTTGGACTTTCAGTGAGTTTTTGCAACTGATAATATTTTAATATATATTATTGTTATTAATTTTTTTAGGTAATCAACTTGTATATAATCAAAAAAATGCATGCTTCAATTTTTGGTACAAAAATTATAGTAAATAGGTTATACACTTATTTGCATTTTATGTGGCTAATATTTTGATTATATATGCTTCAATGTATTTTGTTCAGTTTGTTGTGATTTAAGTATCTTTGTTTGGTTCAAAATTTTCCTATTATGCTGTCAAAGTTTTATTGGCTCTAAGTGGTTAGTTTATCAGTTTCTACTCTCTTGCAAAATTGAAAAAATTAGGATAATTGGATTATGAAAATATATTTTTGATAGAAGTTGGATTTCATTTCAAGCTCAATCTAGATGACTTTGTTTAGTTTTGCTTATGGTATTTCTTTTTCTTCTTTTAATGGTCGCATTGTAATTTGTTGTTTAGTGCGTGATAACTCATGGATCATCATTTCCAAGCAATGTGAAGGCAAATTCGTCCTCTTCTATGTTAGTAAAGGATAAGTGGGATTACAATGTTTGCAGTTTGCCTAAGGGATCAAACTCCGTTAAATTGTTGGCAATCCTGCTTCTTTCCCCAATTTGGTGCTGATCCAAAGTGGATATGGACCTTATGGTTTCTCCTTCCTTGGTATAGGTTAGTATTGCAAAGCATGTTTAAATATTTTAATGGTTCAGTCTGTTTGCTTTCCTCATTTGAAATTTCTGTGGTTTTGGTTATAATCATTAAAAAACCCCTCCATTCATGTTAAAGCCTAGATTTTATGTCTTCCTGCTTTAGTTTCTTCTCCAAATTGGGGGCCCACTGAGAAGGAGAAAACAATCAATTTGATAAATCTTTGTAACAAATTGGCTTCTCGTCTGCCAAGTACAAATCTAGGGTAATATAATTATGAAATTGTAGTTCTTCCCCCCCCCCCNCCCCCCCCCCCCCCCCCCAAGCAGATGGTGTGACTACATCAGAATATGATTGGTAGGATTATTTGCATTCCTAATCAGTTATTATTTACCTTCTTATAATAAATTGCACACTATTACTTTCATTTACAACTCATTTAATTATTAATCTACCACTTATGATACTATTTATTAAATTGAATTAATTACATAAATAGTTTATCTTTAGAGATTTATATAAAGCTGCAATTGCTACATTTGATTGATTTTTATAAGAGCATGTTCTAAGATATAATTTGGGAAAATAAAAAAAGTTAAAACCTTTTTTTTTCTCCTTTTTGTGCTGGTTGTAGTATGTAAAGTCACTTACACATCAATTATTGTAATGGAAAGGGAGACTTTAATGGAGGATATGATTGATACGATTCTTTTGCATTTCCAATTAGTTATTTTTTAACCTTCTTCTAATAAATTGCACATTATTATTTTCATTAACAATTCATTTAATTATTAATCTATTATTTATGATACTATTTATTTTTTCTATTTAGAATATCAAAAGATTTGTATTTGTTAGATTTATGATAAAGTTAATTGAATTAATTACATAAATAGTTTGTCTATATAAGAATGTTGATATAGTATTCCATTTGCTCACCACTTTCTTATTAGAAAAACACAAACTCCTAGAAAGGTACAACTTTTACATTTCAATTTGGAATTTAAATTTATAATTTTTAAAGGTTCAAAATATTATATGATTTCATTTGTGCAATTTAGGATGAAGTCAATTTAAATGTAGATATTGATTTGTTATTGTACATATTCAAAATTCAAAATTTATCCAAATTTTTTTTTGTAGGTTATTCTCCATCAATGTCAATTTGGATGCACGTTTGATTTGTTAATTTAGTAGTTAGTTTGTTTTATTCTATTGAAATTTATACCTTTAGAATAACTGTATTTCAAATACTAATTTTGTCCAGCTTAAAATGGCACCGGTAATCAAACTTTTAATGGATATAGCCGTTGGAGATAGAGATTAGACTGCAAAAGTAATTCTTGTTGAAAAGGGAATGCCAAGGGAATCTAGACAAAGTCAAACAAAATTTCAGCTGTATATATTTGCAGATCATGAGGTATTTTGTAATTTTTTTGTAAATTATTCTGTTTATCAACCAAATAACATTTTATAATTATCATCTTATCTATATTTATTTTTTTAAAATATATGAATATGAATTTTTATAATTTTATTATTATTTTCAAATGTTAGATTATTAAAGCTAAGATATATATAATCAATGGAATCTGTTATAAACGAATAATCTCGTATAAACGACTAGGCTTTAATTTTTTCTTCTTATCACAGACGAGTATGCATTATTTTGTTAACATATTTTTTTCTCCCCTGCTTAATTTTACATTCAATTATTTATGATAAGTTTACTCTTCTTTTTTTTTTTTCTTTTTTAGTTAATAATCTCATTTCTCCCCTACGATTTTTAATTTTATTTCTTCTACATTAAACTACAAGAAATATATATGGTTTTTAGTTATATACTAATTTGTAAGTCAGCGCTTTATTGATTTCACTATATCACTTTTGGTGACAATTGTTAATTTATACTTTAATTTATTATATATGTTTTTATGAGCTATTTTTTTTAAAATATAATTATACATATCACCATGTTTTTTATTTTAATTACACTTCATGATCAAATAAAAGGTCTTCATCTATTTAAAATAGTAAAGCATTAAATTTACTAATTTTTTTTTTCATTTAAAAAAAAAAACCAGATAGTTGCATAATGGTCATACTTTACTCATACATTATTTTCAATACATAATTATAATAACAAGAAGGATAATAATAATTAATTATGTTACTTAATTAAATTAAAGTTGCATGTAGAGAGTTTTAATTTATAAAATATCACTCACTTTGCAAATTTGGTAAAGTTGTGAAGATTTTTATTTCAATTATAAATTTGTAGTTTAATTTATTATATATGTTTTTATGTGCTTTTTTTTTTGGTAAAGATCACTATATATATGGAAATGTTTTTAATTTTAATTATACCTCATGAGACAAAAAAAAAGTAATCTATTTATAATAATGAAGCATTCATTTTACTATTTTTTTAGTTTTAAAAAAAAAATACGAGCTTGATCTAATATCTGATTTTGTTCTATTATGAATTGTAAAAGAAAAAAAAATTATAAAAAAAATAAATAGATATATGTTACTGTTTCATGAAATTATTTCACTTTTTATTATTTGTGAAGAAAGTTAAAAATATGGTGGACAAAATATGAGGATCTTTATTTAATATACAAGGATCGATGACGAAACTCCTATACTGTTATATGGTAATTCTATAAATACTTTATTGGTAAAATGGGCAGCCACCAAAATGATTTTAATGTGATTTTGTGGTTTTATTAGTTTTGATAAGGTTTTAACTTATGATAATGATAAAATTATCAATAACATATGTTTTATACTTGTAGCAATTGTTCAAATTTTGTGGTAGAAATATTAATTTAAATGATATAGTCTAATGCCATTAATAATTAATTTAGGATATGTTTGCGTTTTAAAATTTTATTATACATATTTTGTTGTCATAGAATATTTATATAATGCTTTCTTAGATTGTATATTTAATTCATATAAATCAATGCAAGTAATTAATATATATTCTAATGAATTAATGTTGTTATAGAGTATATTGTTCCTCAAAAGATAAATTTATCATTGTTAGAGAAAAACAAAAAACAATAGTATCCTCTTATTTTATAGAATAATTACTTAACAATTTATTCATTTTTTATTTTAGGGAAACAAGGTCCAAGCTTCTATATTTAGTTCTGATATTCATATATTTCAGGATAAGCTCAAAATTGGAAAGACAAATTACATTCCGAAAGCAAATGTTAAAACATGTCATCTTAAAAATCGTCTTGTGCCAAATTCTACCCAATGGATCATCAATTATCGAACGAGGATCGAAGAAGTTCTTGGTGGAGAATCCTTGATTAATGTGAAACACAATTATATTTCATTTTCTAAACTTCACAATTTCATTGATCGTCAAACATATGTTGGTATGTAAACTAACTTCATTATGCAGTTATTTGTTAATTTTGTATGTTTTCAACATCTAAAGTTTTATTACTTATGTTGATTTAAAATTAGATATCATTGGAATTGTTATGAATATGACACTAAGAAAACAAGTTCCTACAGGACAATGAATGTCAACTATTCAAGAAATTTGCTTGATAACAGAGGAGTGAGAAGCTTTTTACTTGTATATCTATTACATATATGAACGAAAAACTTCAATATAAAGTGCACGTAAATGTTATATGTATTTTGCATAAATTACATAATTTATTAACTATTATAAAAAAATATTTTTTTATCATAGGATGAAAATGCTGAATTTAACAATGTGGGATCAATATGTTACAAATGAATGTATTGAGCTTGCTGCAATTATGAGCAAAAAATCAGTCATTACTTATCATTGCATTCAAGTAACTTCTTTTAATGGTATATAAAATACTACTTAGTCATATTTTTAAACAAGACAAAAACAATGCAAAAATTTGTTTCCAATGTTTTTTTTTTATGTTTCCAATTTATTTTGTTCTAATTTAATCTATTTTTTTATTATATTGTAAATAAGATTTTCTCTCACAAGCAGATTGACAAGTACTTTTATTATTGATCCCCAAAGTCCTGAAGCATCAGAACTATATGTATGGTACAAATTTACTTTATCAATGTTTAGTTTTTATTTTTTATTCTAATTACCTTTACAAAATAAACTCATTTAATGCTTTGATAGTGGAAACACAAATTACAACTCAAAATGTATAAATTATTTATAGATACAATATCAACAAAACAAAAGTTAACAGTTTGATGGCTGACAAAGGTCAAACTAGTTCCACTGTCGTTTCTATCATGCCAAATACAAATGATATCATTAATATCACTGATGTATACAATGTGCTTGAAAATGTAATACAATTTTGAATATTAATAGGTTTCAATTAATATATCATTTACTTTAATATAATATTGGCAATTTTTTGGTTTGTTCTATATCAGCAAAGAAGCTTTTGGATTAAAGCGAAGGTAAAAATCACAAAGATGGATCAATAGATATGGTATATGTCCTAGGACAAATGTTCTAAAACAACACCTTATGAATATGAATGCTATTCATGTCAACAAGATGAATGCAAAGCTATCCCAAGGTAACTTAAGAATGTTAAAAATTATATTAATGTACTATATCTATTACAACTACCAATAACATAAACAATCATTAAAAAAAATTATTAATTTATGATACAAGCTTATATCTATTAACAGATGTCGAGTTGTTGCTAATTTAATGGATGAGACATCAACGTTGTCTGTTGTTATTTATGACCAACAAGCTGAAAACATTCTTGGAATAAATGCTCTAGAGCTAATGAAGAAAATTGATCAGGTAATGTTGTATAACTTAAATTTATTTACAAATCCTTTTATAACAACAGATGTCGAGTTGTTGTAATGTTGTGTTTTTTTCCCCATAGGATGTCATACAGAATATAGAACAAATAGCAAAGCTGTCCATTGAAGAACCAGTAATTATGCATGTACGAGCAACCAGCTATGAGCATAACAATGTCAAAAATTGGAGATTTATGATTTTGTCTTATATTCAGCCAAATATGAAAGTAACTCCCATGATAACATATGGAAAACCAGTGATTTCAGAAGAAAAGATGTCATCACAAACAGTTGATGGAAAACTTGCTGAATTAAATGCAACTAAAATTGGAATAGGTGGAAAAACTCTTGCCAATGATGAGAAAAGAAAAAAAGAGATGAAGAAAGAAATTCAAAAATAGGACTGATTGGTAACAATAATCAGTTCTTAAAGAATAAAATAAAATAAAAAGTCATTATTATTATTATTGCTAAGACTTAATCTTTCTGTTTTCCAATAAATGAAGACAATTGTTTGGAAAGTTGATATTTAAAATATTACAATAATTTGGTATGTGTGGATTTAACATAGAATTTTCATAACATATGCAATTTTTAATCACATATTTTATATACATATATTTTTTAATAAGATCTAGAGAATGATTTATACATGTGTTTTTTTTTTTTAATAACTATCAATAGTCTATCATTATAAATAATAAATTATATATAAAAAAAAAACACATCAAATATATATAATCTCTACCATGAACCCATAGAAAAAACTGTAACAATAAAAATAAGTTTACAATTATCTTCACTTCTAATTTTTACTTTACATATTAACTTTATATGTGTTTTTTGAAAACATATAATTCTTCAAAAATTATTTAATCAACTTCTCATGATAATTCTAAAACTCAAAACTATATAAAAAAATCAAATTACACATAAATTTTAATTCAAAAAAATAATAAGAAATTAATTTTAAAAACTACATGCAAAGCACGTTGCAAAAACTAGTATATAGATATATGACTCTATAAGGCCAAACAGATTTTTTGTTGCAAATTCCATCTCATGAAATGCAAGCGAAAATGATTTGCATTTCCGCATTTTAATTTAAACAAAGGATTGAGCAAATGTGAGCAATTTTTTTTTTGGATAATATATAAAAGCAGAAAATTAAAAGACATGCTACCAGAACTTTGTTTATAAATACACAATATATGCAAATACACAACATACCATGTATTGAAATATGGGAATGGGAACCAATCGTCTTTTTTTTTTGGCTGAAGGGAATGGGAACCAATCGTCGAACTCAGTTTGTTGGCTTTGGATATTTTTGAGAATGGCAAGGTGAGCTCGTGACACATTGATTGGTGAAGAAAAAAAGAAATATGGGATTTGGAGATTCGTGGTGCATTATATGTATAGAGTATTATAAATCTCTAAATTGAGGAATTAGGTTCTCTTTTTACTGGTTTAGTTTGCCCCGAAACTTAAAAATCATGATTATCCAATTGTACCAACCAGACCTTTTGAATGCCAAACTGTTCCCAACAAAAAATGAGAGAGAACTACTACATAGAGTTATTTTCCAATCATGACATTTAAAAAGCTGAAATTTAAAAAGTATATTAGTAAATAGTAAGTCTAGTGAAATATTTAAACTTTAAAAATGCAATATAAATTGGAAAAAAAAACTTCAAATTTTAATCTTAAAATTAATCTAAGAATATTAAAAAGAGATACTGATAGTTTTATATCAGAATAATACTGATATGATAATTTTTGTATAAATACTATATAATTTTAATTTTTTTAAAAGCAAAAAATATTAATTTTTTAATTTTTCCAATCGTTAAAAATGTCATTAAGCACAATGGAGAGTGGATGATGAAATTGAAAAGCGAACTTATATATCATATATATTATAAAGGAGAGTAAAGGTGAAGTTGGGTTTTTAATTTTTTCATCATTTTTTTTGTCTTTTTTTTGCCTTTAATTGTTTTTTTCCTTTTGTTTTTTCATCCTTTACGCACTTCAACGACGTTTGGGTTTCTATATTTTTTTTTGCTACTTGAATCATCTAAACGACAAGGTTTCACAAAGATAAAAAGAAAATATCCAATTTACCTTTTTTTTTTTGGGGCATGAGTTAGAGTTTAAGGGTTTTATAGTAAATTGATTTTTATTTATAGAGGTGATAGTAAATTGATTTTCATTTATTGAAATGATGTGAACGGCAGACATGGTGAAAGAGGGTTCATAGATGGGTGTGGGCGTTGTAGGTTTTGTTCAAAAGTTTTGTGATTATTATATTTTGTGATTATTGATTTTGTCCTAGCCGCCTCTTCTTGTTTGCATCTCCAACACTCAATTCTTTTCTCTTTTTAGCCTCTTGATTTCAATTCTTTCTTTGCCCATTTGAAATTTGCTTGGCTTTCCATAAAGCCAAAATAAAATTAAAATTAGCAAAGCGCTATTTATCCTCTAGATTTCATCCAAAAATTTTCTGGATTTTGTCAATATGGTAATTTTTTTTTTCATATTTTCTTTATTTTTAAGGTTTGTACGCAAATAAACGTAATGATTATGAAAAATAGGATGGAAAATGGGTAATGCTTATGATTTTTGTCTGATTTTATTTGACTTAATATTTATTTATTTGAATTCAAGTTCGGAATCAACTGTGAGTTTGATTTTATTTTGGATGATTTATTTCTTGCTTCTTTGTTTTTGATGCAGACCTAATTTCATTTGCTTTTTTTTTTTCTTCCTTGGTAAAAAATGAATGAACTATATAGGTTTTTGGAGGATTGGTAGGGTTGGTTGCTAAGGCAGTTTTTCAGAGCAACTATAACACCACACTCTTTCTCCAACCAATATTGTCTCCAATTTAGCCACCGCATTTCAGGTATGAAGTTTTTTTGGTCAGACTTCCCAGGGAGTCATCCATCCTAGGAATGCTCCCACTGGAGCACGCTTAACCCCAGAGTTCTTCCAACTCTGAAGCCAAACGCTCTGAAAAAGCCTTGGTTGTTAAGAGAGTGCTCACTTTACATTTGAACCATTACCACATGACCCCCTTCCACACTCGGGCGATGTGGGATTGGACATCAATCTCTGCCAGTAAGGTAGCCTGCCAGTGCCCCCTACACTCGCCCACACTTACCCTGGCTCTTGGATCCAATCTCTGCCAGTAAGGTAGCCTGCCAGTGCCCTCTACACCCGCCCACACTTACCTTGGCTCCGAATCCTGGTCGTCACAGCAACGATGTTGAAATCATGTCGATGTTGTTGACGATCCCTTTATTTCTATTGATTACATGGTATTGTTCTTAATTTTGTCGTCTTTTTTTCTTTTACCATTTTGAGTTTAGCTGACGGTATATTTGAGTCATCCGATCCGAGTACCTTTTTTTGGGGTATATTTTAGTTATTTATTTTTTTGTTCGGGTGAGAAATGGAGTGTTTTTTTTTTTTTTTGTGGCAGACCTACATGTTTAAGTGTGACAGTGTTCACTTCACAGTCTATGGAAGCATTTTGATCTTAAAGTTGAAAACTCAAACACAATTCACTTTGGTGAGAAGCCCGCCACTGTTTTTTGCCACAGTAGCATACAATCTAATTTCTCAATATTCATTTTCTAAAAAATATAAAATTATTTGAAAAAATGGCTGTTCTATGCGGTTGATATTTTAGGAACCCGAAAGAGATCCCATGGTCCTAGACTAGAGCTGAATACATCGTCTATTCCGGTGTTTTCATTGACAATGACAAGGCGGTAGCTCTTCATCTAAAGTTATAAACTTTTTCCATCGCTATGGCATTTATTGTTTCATTATTGGACTTGCTTGCTTAGTTCCATGGTGGTAGGTAATTTATTTTTATTATTTAAAGTCATTTTATTATAGAAAATGATGAAATTTTAAATTGGGTTGCAGCTTCAGAGATAGGTAGGCCATGTGAGTTTAAAGGTGAATATTAATATTGGTATTCTCCAATGATGACATTGTTAATCTTGCAGTGTGCATTCTTATACATTGATCCTGAGTTTCAGTTTATTCTTTTGCTGCCCTAGAAAATAGTTCATTGATGATTTCTTGCCTACTTATATAATTTGTATCTTACTTTTTGTTGTTAAATAATGAGAGAAGAGAGAAAAGAGGTAAACATGCATCTATATTAATGTAAAACAAAGACTCGAGTTTCTTCCATATTAAGGTCTAAACAAAGCTCATTAATGAAATGCATTAATAAACCATAACTACCATTATTTCTAATAGTTGCATGTGTTTTCAATGGTTTAGGATTTTTATCACAATGTGTTATGGTCAAGTTTGTACTTTTGAATTCATAGTACCTAGATTGTTTCTGAAAAATACGCTAAAATTTTGATTTTTTTGTATATACTTGACAGAAAAACCAAATTTTATGTACTAAGGGTGGCTTCGTTGTTTATTCAAATGTGCGCTTGAGATGATTAATGACAGGACCCAACCCTACTAGATCCTGCCTGCGTGACTTAATGTTTCCATTAAGCCACAAGCAGTCGTTCAAGTCCGATGAGTCACTTTTTCAAACGAAAAAGAACCAACAGACCGATAGGTTTTTCTCTACTACCAAAAATTTTATTAGAAATTTCGGCAGCATTTCGGCTGTTTCTAACACTTCCCAAAATGCTAAAAGTCATAACCTGCAGGGAAAAACATTTCTATACAAAATTTATTCTACCAGCACGTCTTTCCCACACAATAAACCACATTTCAGTGCACAACCCAACACTTAAACAAATATATTGTCTAAGTATGGTGTAGCTGAACTCAGTCTAAAACTGAGCTGCCTACATACCCTTTCTACAAAGGATCAAGCTACCTGTAGTTCCGATCGCATATTCACGCTAAATATGGCGCATCTGATACAATTACTATTAGCATTTTTCAACAATTTAACAGAATATTACTTACAGCTTGGCGGCATGATTCCTCGCCTAAGCTAGCAACACCCTACTTGGCGGCATAATCCCTCGCCAAGCAGCTCTTAATCACCAAATCATTTATTCTAGGGAACCATAACACAATATATAAATTCTGCACATTGTGCATTAATCAATTTACACCAATTTCCATATTTTCAATCACAACAATTCAATTTAAAATAAACATTCCCAAAATAATTTATTCATTATACCCAAATCCACATACGCAATCCAATCGATTCTCGACCACACAATCATATTAAATTCAATTATATAATATATTCCGAAAATTTACTGAAAGCTCATAAAAGTCCTCTGAGTTTCCAATTATAAGATTAAAATACTAATTACTAGGATTGCCCAATTTTTTTGTAATTATGAAATTATCCCAATGTTTCCAAAATTTACGAAAATGTTCCAAATCAGCCAAAATTCCCAAAATATATAGATTTTTCCGTTTCAAGTCTGATTTCAGCAAACTTTATACAGAAACAAAATTGAAGATGCAAGGAACGAGAATCTACCTTCAATTTCAAGATTCGTCGCAGCAATTGATCGGAATCAGTCCCGGAAGATCGGACCTCGGCCAGGATTGTGCGTTTTTGAATCCGACCAAAATTGGACCAAATCGAAGGTACAGCAAGCTTGCCCACGACCCTAGGAACGCATTGGGACGGGAGGTGAGCACTCACTCGCCGGAAAAAGAGGAGATCGGCGGCGGCGGGTGGAGGAAGACGGCGACAGCGCGTGGGAGGCGCGTGGGGTGGTCACCGGAGTCCGTCCAGATGCAGATCTGGTCGCCGGAGCGGTCTGAGGCCAGTGGTGGTAGATGTGTCGTGCCACTCGCCAGAGATCGGAGTAGATCTAGGTGGAAAAGTGGCTGTCGCGGGTGGTTTTTCCGAGACTTCGCGGCCTTTTTCCGACATGATACGGCAGTCTTCGGGGTCAATCTTGGTACCAAAATGTAGATCGTCGCACCAGCTTTCCAACGGTACCAAGCACGCTCCCTAACTCCACCGGAACAGTGAGATATGGCCGGCCAAAGGAGGTGTCGCAACAGTGCACGGGCTGCACGAGCTCTCGGTCTCGCTGCAATTTCTGGCGATCTGGGTCGTTTCACGGTGAACCACCGGTATGGGGAGGAAGAGGAGGTTGCCGACTTTGATCTAGGGGTGGTGGTCGGCCAACTCCGACCACGGTGTGGCGGCTACCGGCGTGCGAAAAAGGCTCGGCGAAAGGGGAGGGGAAGCGGCGAGGGGATCGGTTCGTGCGTGGGAAAATTCCAGATTTCTTAAAGATGCAGACAGGGGCAAAACGGTCATTTCTCACCCATAAATATCAGTTTTTGCCAAGTTACCAAAATGCCTTTCACACTAAAACGACCATAACTTCTCGGTCTTAACTCGGAATTGAGCGTACTACTAGTCTACGAACTCGTATCGACTAGCTCTACGCAATGGCACCTTAGTCAAAGCCAAAATACGCTCACACAAAAAGTCAACTCCGAGCCCTTCCTTGGTCAAAATTGGTCAACTCGGTCAACTTTGAGAAATTTTCAATATCTTCCCGGGACGGGATGTTACAATTAAGTAGCTAAAAGCTTTTAGAAATGACTAAATGGTTTGCCTATCTTTTTAATATACTAGCTTGGGAGCCATTTAGAGATTTGACTCCAGAAAATGGAAGGGGATGTTTTGTTGATACGTACAATAAAAGATTAAACTTCAAAGACTTGGGAACACAAGTAAGACTTGCCTAGTTTTGACATTTTCCATGTTTTCTTTCAAAATGTTTTGTTTTTAATATTCATACTATTTCTGTGAAATGTAATTTGGTCCTCATTCCCTTGGAAGTAGGAATTTTCTAGAGATAAAATTTTCAGAATTATGTACTAATAATCTGGTAGAGGTAAGCAAGTTGTAAAGTAAGAAAATGACAGTATTATAATTAAGTGAGTTTTGTCTCGAATGATTTGACTATTAGCATGTGTATCTGAAATAGAACACAAATTTATTTGTTTTAAAGCTTTTGAATTTAAAATTTAAAATTTCAACGATAAAACCTTCCCTAACATATATGATTTAGATATTTTTTTTATGAATATTTTATCAGGATCAGGTGCTACCTCAAGCATGTAGCAGGAGCTTGATTGTCTATATGAGTAGCTAATAGCGTAAAGGACCAGTCAGGGACTAATACAGAATTATGATTCACCAAGTTTGTTAATTGCAGTTGTTAGCTTAGTAATGAACACTGTAACTTGTTTGATAAGTTGGTTGCAACAATTCATACATGTTGACTATTAAACTTGGATAGTGGGACAGGGACGAGAGGTTTGGATAGTGGATGGAAATTAAACTTGGTTGACTATTAGTAAAAGAAAATATATATATATATATATATATATATATATATAAGGATTTGCTATAAAACAGACATGTCGGGCTTCATAAGCTGCTATTATTTTTTTATTTCTTTTATTTCTTGAATTTTTTTCAAACTTTTTTTTTGGTTTTTGATTTTATAGCATTTAGAGCTATTAGGTTAAAAAAAATGCTATATAAAACACAATAATCAAGTATGTTTTGATGTTTTAGAAATATTTTTTTAGTTATTTTTTGTTTTTTTGGTAGATTTTTAAAATTTATAGCATGTTGAAATATTTGTAAAAAAAAATTAAAAAAAATTAAGAAAAAAAAGAAAAAGAAACAATCCATCTGTTGGGCTCAATAAGCTTCTTAACATGTGAATTTTATAGCAAAATTCTATATATAAATTAAAAATAATATATATATACACATTAAAGTATGTATAACCTCAAAAAAACTAGTCTATATATAAATGTATAGTTCTCCTACTATCACTATTAAAAATAAGGGCCATAAATATCGGGTAGAAACTGACATTTTAAACTTTTAAAATGACGAACTTGAGCAAACCGTCGTTTTAAAATATGTTCAATGACATTGGACTTCATGTGACATACAATATAAATAACGGTTCCTCTTCAAAACTGTTGTTTTAGTTTAGCCACGTGGCAGTGCATGCCATGTTGATTTTGTCCATATGCGATGGTTTTTTGAATTGAACAGTCATTTTAAAGTTTTTTTTTTTCAAATTAGATTTAATAAAACATGCCATTTTTATATTTAATATATTTATTTTTCAATCAAAAATAATAATCACCATTAAATAGAAAAACATATAAACAATAATTGTTACTTTGATTAAGTTATGCAAATGACAATATTTATTAAACATTATCAATACCCACCCATGTAAGCTCACAATAATACAATGTTCAAGTTTATTCATACCAAAAAAATCATTATAAGGCAAAAACTTGCCCAAAAAAATCTATTAGCAGATTAAATATCAAAACCCATCAATATGCATTCGATATCGAACAAAAAAACACACAAATTCAAGTTGAAACAAAACCCAAAAACTCCATTACCAAGCAAAAACATATCAAATAAACCCAATTAAACCAACTTTTCAGCATTTTACAAATACCCACATACAAGTTCACAAAACGATAAAAAAGTACAAAAACGACAAAAAAAGTTGTTGTATACTTGCCTTAGAGTTTAGGAAGAGATATATAAAATTTTGGCGAAAAATCTAGCAAGGAGACTATCACAAATAGATTTTTTGCAAAAAAATGGGTTTTTGCAGCAAAGAAAAATAAGTTTCAGTGGAAAAATGGAGAAAAATGAAAGAGGGAGGCGCCTAAATTTTCAAAATTTGAAGCAAAAACGTTGGGCTTGGTTTAGGCCCGTCGTTTATACACATAAAATGGAGGAAGCAAAAACGTCGAGCCTGGATTGGGCCCGTCGTTTATACACAAAAAGTGAAAAAATTTGAAGGAAGGAGGCGCCTAAACTTCCAAAATTTGAAGCAAAAACGTCGGACCTGTCTTAGGCAGGCCATTTATATACAAGATCGTTGCCATGCGGGAGCTTACCTTATACGTCGGTTTCCACATGTCCACAATTACATAAACAACGGTCCTTGCTAAAAATTGACGTATTTGTTTTTTTGATCCTGCCACGTGTTTTTCCACATGGACAACAAACATTAACGTCGATTTCCTTGGATGAACCAGCGTTTATAACCGTCCAACAAAACGTTGATTCATCATGAACCGACATATATAGTTTATGCCTTTGCCACATGTCGTCCATGTTTCAACCACATGTAAAACCGACGGTTCTTAGCTGTAATCGACTTTTTTGTACACATCCATTGTTTTTATTTTTTATAAATAATAGTCCGTAGTTTTTATACATTCCAAATTTACTATCTGTCGTTTTAGAAGATAAACGTCAGAAATCCTGAAAAACCAACGCTTATATGCAATTGAGGTATGTCGTTTATGATCCCTTTGTGTTGTAGTGTATGTAGAAATTTGCATCTTAGCCAAATACTGATGCAGTGCAATTTCACTGGATTCCTAGCAATAAGATCAGAAGTGAATATTACATGTAATCCAGTTTCAAGTATGCGGTAATCGAATGTTAACACAATATATATATGGATACTCAAGCTCACACTGTGATGACCTGGATCTAAAAAGCCAGAGTAAGTGTGGGCGGGTGTAAAGGGCACTGGCAGGCTACCTTACTGGCAGAGATCGGTGTCCAATCCCACATCGCCCGGGTGTGGAAAGGGGGTCATGTGGTAATGGTTTAAATGTAAAGTAAGCACTCTCTTAACAACCAAGGCCTTTTTAGAGCGTTTGGCTTCAGAGTTTGAAGAACTCTGGGGTTAAGCGTGCTCCAGTGGGAGCATTCCTAGGATGGGTGACCCCCTGGGAAGTCTGACCAAAATCTCCATACCGTCTGAAGTGCGGTGGCTAAATTGGAGACAATATTGGTTGGAGAGAGAGTGTGGTGTTACACACACGAATGTTGAATTTCGATCTGAGGTGAGCGATGCCTTGGAAAGACATGAAACAAACATTAGCCAAGTGAACGCAACTTTACAAACCGTCTTAGTGGAGCTCCAATCACTCCGTGTTGCAACACAGTCATCGCGACAAGCTCCAGAAATTAACCTCTTCTCACAAAGAGAGATGCCTAGCAACGGTCATGACTTCCACCAACTAATGCCTAAACTCATGTTTCCCCCAATTTGATGGTGAAGATCCTCAAGGATGGTTATTCAAGGTGGAACACTATTTTGAATATCAAAATGTCCCCCCGGAGCAACGAGTCACACTAGTTTCTTACCATTTTGAAGGACTAGCACTTCAATGGCAACGATGGTACACAAAAATCCACAGTCCCATAAGCTGGCATGAATTCACGAAAGCTTTACTCCATCGTTTTGGGCCATCAAATTTTGAGAACCCCTCTGAGGCATTAACTAGGCTTCGCCAAACATCGTCGGTAGAAGCCTACCAATAAGCATTCGAGAAAATTTCCCACCAAGTCGATGGGCTACTGGAGATGTTCCTTATTGGATGCTACATAGCTGGCCTACGCGACGATGTACACCTTGATGTCAAGATCAAACAACCACAAACTTTAGCAGAGGCTATAGGTGTAGCTCATCTGGTAGAGGAAAGAAATTCAGTCCATCAGAAATTTACACCTACTTTCAGATTACCAGTGGCATTGGGAACTAACCGAGCAATAACAGCGCCGACGGCTGTCATACTCGGACCACCACCACATCAAGTAAGACCAAACGGAGGAACGACAAATGTGCTATGAATCTCCGCCCAAGAAGCCAAAGAACGTCGAGAGAAGGGGATGTGTTATTACTGCGATGAGAAGTTTTCTCTCGGGCATAGGTGTGTACGACTCAGTTATTCATGATTGAAAGTGTAGAAGGAACAGAGGAGGATGAACCGGCAGCCTAAACCATGGAAGAAACAAACATTGAACAAGTACCTGAAATCTCTTTCCATGCCATTGCCGGAACTGAGCATCCTTAGACGATACGGGTCAAAGGCAAGATCAGACAAAATGAGATGATGGTACTCATCGACCGAGGGAGGACCCACAATTTCATTGATTAAGCGGTGGTGACCAAATTCAGAATTCCGGTGGAACGCAACAAACGATTCCACGCAATGGTCGCCAATAAGGAACACATCAAGTGCACATGCCAGTGTCATTCCCTTTCCTTACAAATTCAAGGATACCCAGTCATGGCTAATTTCTATGTGCCACCCGTTGCTGCATGCCCTCTAGTTTTGGGGGTTCAATGGATGAAGACTCTAGGACCAATTCAAACTGATTACTGCACACTCACCATGCGGTTTGAAAAAGATGGGCTTTCCTATTGTTTCCAAGGAATTCAACAGCAGGAGTTAGAAGTCTTGTCTAACAAGGACTCTCACGAGCAAGTTTTCTTTATTTAACAATTATCTCTAACTGCTCCTATCGAATTAGCCTCCACCAAATCCTCTCTTTTACAGGTGGATAGCCTAGAAAATGGGCAGAATGGCTGCTGTGGGCCAAGTTCAGTTATAACGTGGTTGCATGGACCATGCAACGAAAGGAGGCTTTGACTAAGTCTTAGGTTTCATTTTATTATTGAGTTTGTTATTTCTTTAAGCAGTTTGTTATTTCTTTTAGTGGATAGGTTGTTACTTTCAGTTCCTTTTCCATAGGCTAGTGGGTTGTTAATTGTTTTGTTGTTGGCCTAGAAATTGGAAGGATTAATAATGAAGAAGGCAAGCAATTTTTCAGTAAACACCTCCTCTTCTTAATTTCTAAATTCTGATATTATCATTCTTCATTTTCTTTGATAAATCCTGCTTAAATTAGGTGTGCAGCACAAAATGTTGAGCTACTCTTTTGGCCCAACAGTTTTATATTTGGTTTATTCTTAATTCTTTTGTCTTATCTACTGCAAAATCAAAGTTTCGACTCTGTTTAATATTTGGTTTGCTCTCTTATTTCTTTTGTCTTATCTAATTCATAATTAAAGTTTTAACTTTCTCTCTTGTTTGGTGGGTATTTTGTTGTCTTTTGGCCCAACTATACTCATTTTCCTCAGAGATATTTGGTCATGTACTCGCTGTGTAATTACTTATGGAGGAGCTGTACATGTGCTATGTTTAGTTACATTTATACAAGCTTTTAAGGTGGAACCTTATTATTGTATTATTATTTCCAAGATATTTCAGCTGAAAAAGAAAAAGCTTGTTTTGTCATGGAAAACATGATGGGTATTTTTTTGTTGGTAGTTTCAAATATTTTTAAACATTTTCCTCTCCTACGTACTCTACCCTTTGTTAATAATTTTCCTATAGCTGTTAACAAAACTTTATAGTTTTCCAGTAGCAAAATAAATACAAATATGTACTCAAAAAGAAAAAGACCCTCTTAATATGCACACCGATCAGTGAAAGCAAAGCCATGCCCTTGTTGGGTTGAGCAATTATCAATTATAAAAATAGTGAGCAAAGATTAAAAAAAAATTAAAGGAAGAAAAGGTCAAAATCAAGATGAAAACCAATCCACTTGCATGTTTGTGGTCCACTCATCTATAATGAGGCTGCTCCATTACTTGGGGGCCTTTCAAAGATGGATAAATTCTGTTTTCATTTGATTTACAACATCTTTCTTCACTCTGAATGAATTGAATTGAATGAACCCTTCATGTGTGTTTGCCACTCATTTCAACCTCCCCCCGTCTTTATTAAGTCCTATTCCATCCACACTCACCTCAGACTGTGACCTTCACGTTGTAATATATATTCATGGCTTTCTTCTTTCTTAAACTTTATCTATCTATAACATGGATACATGGATGGTAACGAGGCAAGGCGGCCTCTCCCGTGTCCACTATGTGGGGATTTTTTGTCCTCGTTCCCATGCTATTTTCCGTTTACGATAGAAGTGAGGCGGGGAGAGGATTTCTCAGATCGAGACAGGGCATGAATTCTCTAGATCGAGATGGATATAAAATATATATATATCCTAACCCACCTCCATATCCTAGCATGATTCACCATTTATTTAACAAAAAAAAAATTTAATTTTGAAATATTATTATTTACATTTCAACCAAAAAAATATATATATAAAAAACATAAATTTTATAATTAAATGTATAAAAAATAATATTTATTATAATATATACAGGAAGAGACTATATTTCTAACCCACTAAGGAGCGGAGCATCGCGGAGACACATTTTCAGAGCAAATTGTCATCCTTACATGGATAGCTTTACATGATCAATTGCTTTTTTTTTACTCCTTTTATCTTTCAGATTGTAGAAAAAATATATTCGTTATATATAATTGATTCTATAAGCTTCAAGTTTTGTATCATCATTTATGTAACATCCTAAAATTTAAATAGTGATTAACAAAGTAATTAAAATTAATTATATTTAATAATATAATTAATTACATTAATGCTAGTATAATGAAAATATTTGCTAGTGAAATAAATTTGTTAGTTTTAAAAATTAAATCCAAGAGAAATAAAACTTAGAGTAAAATTTATGTGTTAGTGATTTTAATTAGAATTAGTGTAAAAAAGAAAAATAAGAATAAAAATGAAAATAAAAATAAGTAAATAAATAAATAAAAATGTTGAATAAGTAAATAAAAATAGAAAATGAGAAATAAAAATAAAAATATAATATAATATAATGAAAATTGCTAAATGACCATTTTGCCCTTGTAGTTAAATAGTAATGTGTTACTGAGTGAAGGGCAAAATTGGAATTTTGGGGAAAAAATTGGAATTAAGGCCTCCAGCCCTTTTTCCTCACGCAGACCTGTGTTTCCTCCACCTCTGTGAGAGCCGACCACCATTTTTGAGAAAAAAAAATTGTATATCTTCAATCTCTTCCAAATCAAGCTTAGAAATAGGTTAGCTATAGGTTTTATGACCTTTTAAACACTTTGGTGATGTTTATTTTAACCAAGAACCACTCTAGGTGTGAGTTTTTGGAGTTTAACTGAATTTCCTTCTCACTGGAAAATTGAGAGATTTCGGTCACCTCTCGTCGGAATCTTTGTACCAAAAGCTTCATTTATCACTCCTTTACAAAACTCAAGTGTTGGAATTGAAGATTAGTGAGATAGGTTAGAGATTTGACAAAAATGATATAAAAGAGATTTTTGGATTTATGGAGAAATTGTGAAATTTTGGCTCCAATTGAATGTAAATCATGTTTCCTGTGCTTAATTACATTGTATTATGATAAGCATTGTAGTATAGAGTTGGAGAATGAAAATTTAGGAAAATTTGTGAGTTTTTGGAATGTGTTTTGATGAAATTCTGGCGATAGATTATGAATTGTGATTGTAGTTAATGTAATAGATTATAATTAAGTGATTTAGAGAAATTGTGAAGGTTGATTATATATTTGGTTGAGAGTTAGTAATTTTAATTGGAAAATTTAAGTGGATGATGATATAAATTTAGTTGGAAATTTTATTGTGATGAAAGTTAAGAATAAAAATCTAGGTATTAACCTCTAAAAATCATTTGGGTAAACATATAATTAATAAACCTATGTTATTAGGAGAAAAATTGCATAAGTATGAAAATAGGTAATAGAAAGGGGGTTTTACTTTACATTACGGTAATGAAATATTTGGTAATATTATTTTATTGTATTACTAGAGGAAGGAACTACTCGGCCAAGGTATGGTATGTCTTGCACCATGCCGAGGCAAGGAGGGGGTGTGCCTATGATGGGTGCATTCCAGTACAAGCAAGGCAGAATGACTGTGTGAGCTGTGCACAGTGGGGCATGGCATGGGCGAATGGCCTGGCATGCCTATGCGATGACGCAACGTGGCTGGAGGTGGCAGCCATGGTGCGGACATGGTGCTGTGAGCAGGCAGCAACATGGGCAAGGTGCTGTGAGCAGGCAGCACATTGAGCGGACATATGGGCAGACGTGGGCGTGCATGCAGGCAGGTGCTGTGTGTGGGGCGTTTGCAAGGATGGGGCTCTCAGATGGGTTGCGCGTAGGCCAGACAGGGTGCTGGGCGTGCAGCGAGGCAGTGCATGTGTGTGCGAGCAAGGCATGCATGTGTGCAGCGAGACAGTGCGGGTGTGTGCGAGCAAGGCATGCATGCATGCAGTGAGTTGCGTTGAGTGGGCGTAGCATGGCACGCATATGTGCAGCAGATGTGCATCGGCCAGGCAACGTGCAGGCAGATGTGCAGTGGCGTGTGCATGTGTGTGGGTAGGCACGCAGGCACACAGTGGGCTGCGGAGTGGCACTGCAAGGCAGCATGGCATTGGTTGGTGCCCAGCATGCTGTGGATTGAGACATGTTGGTGAGCATGGCTAGTGTGCGGACTTGGTAGGCTTGGCATGATGTGGTGCCAAGGTGTAAGGCAATGTGGCGAGCAGGCAGGCTCGGTGTGCAGGCAGGTTGGTTGCGGGTAGCAGCACAGGTGCAAGCAGGTGCGGGCTTGTGTAGGTCAAAGGGCTTGCATGAGTGGGCAGGCGCGGGCTTGAGCAGGGGTGCAAAGGCTGGGCGTGCCAATGTGCCAGGCACATGCAGCAGGAACACGTGGAGTGTGCAGGCAAGCCCACATGGCTGCTTGCATGATTGCCACACACGGGATGAGTTGGCAGCAGGCGCTGGGTGACTTTGTGGGGCAGTTATGAGCGGTTACAACAGGCCCTTACCTTGGTGGCGTGCATCCAGTGGTGTTTGGGGATTGACCAAGACGTGGCACAAGTAGGCTGATGACAACATGACTCAAGACAGTTGAGGGAGGCAGATGCAAGGCCAGATGGCCAAGGCCGGTTGCTGCCAGCACATAACCCGGCAGTTAGGGGTTGTCCACTATAAGGCCATGTGGCCTAAGCTGGTTGGTGCCAGCACACCTAGGGCAGTTGGGTTGTAACTGCACGGTTTTGCATATGAAATATGCTGGAGCCTAGCATGAGACACCTGTGAACTGGTTGGTTAGATGAGACCAAGCACTTGAGGCATGAGATGTGTATGTGGTGGTCCTTGCTAGGCTATTGGCCAGATTTCCTATTCTAATGAGATAGAAAGGTTGGGGCATGGAACCCCGTAATTATGTGTGTTGCTATGAGTGTGAATGCATGTGATTTACCATTGTTATGCATTGTTGCGTGTGCTTGGCATTTTATCAAATAGGTGGTGTGCACATTGTATGGGCAGGTTGTGCAACCTTACGGGCTGACATGGTTCGAGCAGGGATGGAGCCTCAGTCTCGTGATAGATGGCTGACTAAGGTTGAGTGCTTTAGGCCGCATAGGAGCGAAAAAAATTCGACCCTCAAAATTGCCCCTGTGACTATTTATGAATGCTTTAATTATAAATTTAAAGAAAATATTTATGAATGTGATCCTTTTTGTGTGAATTCATAAATGCATGGTATCTATGTTTCGTGACTACTTGGGCAATGAGTATGCCGCCATGTAGGGTTTAACAAGGTTGGTGACTACTTGGGCGATGATTATGCCGCCGGATAGGGAGGTTTGACATTGGATATGGTTGGTGACTACTTGGGCGATGTGATATGCCATCAAGTAGTGAGATTATTTATACTTGGGCTCTATGCCGCCAAGTTATTTGGCGATAGTTTATGCCACTAGATTATTTAGGCTTGTGTGATGGTTTATGGCGCCAAACTGAGATTATGAATTGCATACATGTGTGTGAATATATGAAGGGACAATGCTTTTCACAGAAAATGTTATTACCTGCTCGGTATATGATGATTTGTTCACATATATGTCTGTGGATTTTCACTGGGGATTTAATGGTTAACTTACCAGCTCAGTATATATATGATGTGTTCATATATATATGTTCTGTGGCTTTTCACTGAATGTCCCTCATATATTGTGTTTCATTGATTGTGTGTGCTATTTTATATTTCAAGACATTTTGAAATAAACAAATATATTAATTATGTTAAATATATATATATATATATATATATATGAATATTTTGAAATTTGGAAATTTGGAAGATGAACTACTTTCAAAAGAGATTGCATGCATAAACCAATTTTTATATATATGTTATGTATGGAAGAAAATATTATTTTCCTATTTATTTTCTACTCACTGAGTATGCAAATACTCACCCCACCTTTAAATTCTAAAAATATTTCAGGTAAGTTCTTGGATCTTTAGCTTTGTTGCTATTATTAGTAAGCATCGGAGCAGCGAGTTAGATGTAGTAGTAGTGAAATTGGGTTGTACTAGTTAACTGCCTAGTTATGTATTAAATGGTAGTATGATAGTATTATATTCTATAATACAAATTTTATAATTATATTATGGAAATTATGTATATGGATATATATTGCTGTGAGTTTACTGAATTATGGTAGAGATGGTGAACTGCAATGTTGTAGAATCATTGTTTTGGACATGCAGTTACATGTAAATAATTTGGGGAATGTTATAAATACAGATCAAACTCTGCCGAAATTTCTATTAAAATTTCTGGCATTTAGGAGTTTGGGTTGTGGAATTATTAATTATGTGGTTGTTGACTGCTTAAGTACTTAATTAGAGTGATTAAGTCCTGCAGGCAGAACTTGGATAGTGCGGGTCCTGTCACCTACTGTACATAACATCATACTATACAAAAAAATGGGATTTGTTTTTGTTGAATGGATATCAATTGGGATTGAAATTATACAAATAGATGGGAAGGGTATGGTCGAAGTTATATATATATCTATTTAGAATTTATGGAAAAAAACCTAACTTTTCTCTCCAATTTTGGAATCCAAAGTATAATTTTCCAAAAAGACTTGCGTCTAAAACCCGTTCGAAAATCCAAAAATATCCCCCTTTAGTTACAGTCTTACAGAGTTATTCTGTCATAGAATGTGGTTTCCATGATAGCAATAATCTGTCACAAAGCCTTGACTATAGTCTAGTCACTAAATGCCGTAGCAGTAGGGTTGTCACTAAAACCCATGGGTCTGACTTTTGAGTCCGTGCAAGTGCTTAATTTTAAGTCTGTTAATTTGAGAAGTTACTGAGCGGTTCTTGTCAAATTGTCCTGTTCTTGAACGATTATGCGTGAATGATTCCTCAACTTGCTTTGGAATTTGTCCCTATACATTCTGAGATTTTGTATATTAAAAAATATAATCAATTGTGATTAATCACTCGCATATTTGAACTTTTGAAATCAACAAGTTCGGACTGTGGTTTAATATGTCATGAGAACTTGAGGTCTGGCTTCAAAATTTGGTAGTGCTACTAAATTGGTTTCGAGGAATGTACCTACCATGATCGATCATCACTATATATAACTGTGTCATCATCCAGGTTTCTGTTGTCTTTCTCAGTTAAAATTTTTACAGATCGAGTCAGTCTCGATCTAGAGGTAAGATTATGAAAATTGTCAATGCTGGTTTTTCTATTTTCTGTCCCCTTACTCTTTGTATTGTTTTTTCAGGAATCCAAGATCAGAAAAGCAATTTCCTTATCCTACATCAACGAATCTCCGTCCTAAAACTTAAATAATGATTAACAAGATAATTAGAGTTAATTATGTTTAATAATATAATTAATTACACTAATGCTAGTATAATGAAAATATTTGTTAGTGAAATAAATTTGTTAGTTTTAAAATTTAATCCAAAAGAAATAAAACTTAGAGTTAAAATTTATGTATTAGTGATTTTAATTAGAATTAGTGTAAAAAAATAAAAATAAAAAGGAAAATAAAAATAAATAAATAAGAATGTTGAATAAGTAAATAAAAATAGAAAATGAGAAAATAAAAATAAAATATAATGAAAATTGCTAAATGACTGTTTTGCCCTTATAGTTAAATAGTTATGTGTTATTGAGGAAATGGCAAAATTGGAAGTTTGGGGCAAAAATTTGAATTAAAGCCTCCAGCCTTCTTCCTCAAGAAGAGAGCATTTTCTCCACCTCTGTGAGTGCCGGCCACCATATTTGAGAGAAAAAAAAATTGTATATCTTCAATCTTCTTCCAAATCAAGTTTAGAAATAGGTTATCTATATGTTTTACGGCATTTTAAACACTTTGGTAAGGTTTGTTTTAACCAAAAGCCACTCTTTCCTTCTCACTGGATTTTGAGAGATTCCGGCTACCTCTCGCCGGAATATTTGTACAAAAAGCTTTCTTTCCAACTTATTTACAAAACTCAAGAGTTGGAATTGAAGATTAGTGAGATAGGTTAGAGATTTGACAAAAAGAACACAAAGGGGATTTTCGGATTTCTGGAGAAATTGTGAAATTTTGGCTCCAATTGAAGGTAAATCATATTTCCTATACTTAATTACATTGTATAATGATAAACATTGTAGTATAGAGTTGGAGAATGGAAATTTAGGGAAATTTGTGAGTGTTTGGAATATGTTTTGATGAAATTATGGTGATAGATTAGAAATTGTGAAGGTTGATTTTATATTTGGTTGAGAGATAGTAATTTTAATTGGAAAATTTAAGTGGATGATGATATAAATTTAGTTGGAAATTTAATTGTGATGAAAGTTAAGAATAAAAATTTAGGTATTAACCTCTAAAAATCATTTGGGTAAAAATATAATTAATAAATCTATGTTAGTAGGGGAAAAGTTGCATAAGTATGAAAATAGGTAATAAAAGGGGGTTTTATATAACATTACGGTAATGAAATAATTGGTAATACTATGTTATTGTATTACTAGAGAAAAGAACTACTCCGGTCGAATGACAAAGAGAAACCAACTGTGGATAGACGTCAACGCGGCGTTTCTGTGAGTGGGAACACATATATATATATATATAAATATATATATATATATATATATATGTAAATGCATGAATATATATACATATATATTTTATGGTTTGGCAATATATTCAAAGATTATATGATTAAGAAATATATTTTGTGATTAAATAAATTTTACAAGTATATATATATATATTGATGTATATATTACTTTGTCATTTCCTTTGGAATAAATACATACATATTTATACATGTGTTTAAAATAATGCTTTAATTATGAATTTAAAGTGAATATTTATGAATGTGATTATTTTATGTGAATTCATAAATGCATGATATGTATGTTGGTGACTACTTGGGCGATGAATATGCAGTCGAGTAGGATTTAACAAGGTTGGTGACTACTTGGGCGATGATTATGCCCCCGGGTAGGGAGGTTTGACATTGGATATGTTTGGTAACTACTTGGGCGATGTGATATGCCGCCAAGTAGGAACATTATTTATACTTGGGCGATGGATTATGCCGCCAGGTGATTGGGCGATGGTTTATGCCGCTAAATTATTTATGCTTGTGCAATGGGTTATGCTACCAAGTTGAGATTATGAAGTACATACATGTGTGTGAATATATGAAGGGACGAGGGTTTTCACAGAAATGGTTATTACCCCCTCGGTATATGATGATTTGTTCACATATATGTCTGTGGCTTTTCACTGGGAATTTAATGGTTAGCTTACCCGCCCGGTATATATATTAATATATGATGTGTTCGTATATATATATGTTTTGTGGCTTTTCACTGAATGTCCATCATATATTTTGTTGCATTGATTTTGCGTGCTGTTTTAATATTTCAAGACATTTTCATATAAACAGATATATTAATTATGTTAAATATATATATATATATATATATAAATATATGAATATTTTGAAATTTGGAAATTTGGAAGATGAACTACCTTAAAAAGAGATTGCATGCATAAACCAATTTTATATACATTATGTATAGAACAAAATATTATTTTCCTATTTAGTTTCTCTAAGGCTTTATCTTTGCCCTTTAGCAAATAGACATAGCAATTTTTCGTGCTATCATCAACAAAGGTAATAAAATATTTATTGTCTCCTCTCGTTGGTGCAAATTTCAGATCACATATGTCACTATGAATCATATCCAAATGTTCGGTATTCCTTTCAATAGTGTGATATGATAGCCTTGTCATTTTTGCCTCAATGCAAGTTTCACACTTATATTTATTGTCAATTTGAAATGTGGGAATATGATTTAAGTTAATTAATCTCCTTAGAGTATTATAATTAACATGTCCTAGTCTACCATGCCACAAATTGGAAGACTCAAGCAAGCAAGCAGAAGAAGTACTAGTTTTATTCATATTTTTAGGCTTTACAGTCATTACATTAAGTTTGAAAAGCCCATTGGCTACGTAGCCCTTTCCCACAAACATATTATATTTTGACAATATGACCTTATCAGACTCAAACACCATGCAAAATCCATGCTTGCTTAGAAGCGATCCAGATACCAGATTTTTCCGTATATCTAGTACATACAGCACGTTGTTTAGAGTTAGGTCTTTTCAGGAGGTCATCTTCAGAATCACCTTCCCTTCACTTTTTATTTCAGAAGTTGCAGAATTTCCCATGAATAACTTCTCCCCACTTTCATTTGGTTCGAAGGAAGTGAACAACCCTCTGTCTAAGCATATGTGGTGAGTTGCACTAGTGTCAATCCACCACTCTTTTGGGTTTGACCCAACAAGATTCACTTCAGAAACTAAGGCACTTAAATCGATATCATCGACTTCTCTAGTGAGTTTCTCCACCACATGTGCCATTTTATTTTTCCGTTTGGGCTGTCTGCAATCTGCTAATTTGTGACCTATCATGTCACAATTGAAACATTTCCTCTGGAATTTGGGATATTTAGATACCCCTCCTTTGGGACCTAGCTTGGAATGATCTATCCTGTCACAATTGAAACATTTCCCCTCGAATTTGGGATATTTAGATACCCCTCCTTTGGGACCTATCTTGTCCCAATTGAAATATTTCCCTGGAATTTGGGATATTTAGATACCCCTCCTTTGGGACCTAGCTTGGAATTCTTTCTAGCAAATTTCTTGGTCTTGGAGCTTTGACCATGCTCCATCATATTAGCTTTAACGAAAGCCTGCGATGATGATCTCTTCTCTGATCGTCTGTTGTCTTCCTCAATGCAAAGTCTAACAATCAGATCATCCATGCTCATATCCTTTTGCTTATGCTTAAGGTAGTTCTTGAAGTTTTTCCAACTTGAAGGCAGTTTCTCAATAACACATGCCACTTGAAAAGCTTCACTAATCACCATCCCCTCAGAATGGATTTATTGTATGATTACATGTAGCTAATGGACTTGACTGATCACAGTCTTGGTATCAACCATCTGATAATCCAAGAAACGACCCACTACAAACTTCTTGGATCCAGCATCCTCAGTTTTGTATTTTTTATCCAAAGATTCCCACAGCTCCTTCGCTATCCTCTTATTACTGTATACACTATACAGAGCATCAGATAGGCCATTCAGAATATAATTCCGACTCAGGTAGTCGGAACTCTTCTAGGCATTCACAACCATGAGAGTACTCACATCACTAGTCTCATTGCTCTCTGGTGCCTTTCCAGTCATGAACCTAGCCAGGTTCAATGTGGTAAAATAAAATAGCATCTTTTGTTGCCACCTTTTAAAATCCTTTCCATCAAATTTCTCCGGCTTCTCCGCATGATTCATGGGTACAGAAACTGGTGCCATCAAAGTTGGCGCTTTAGCCACAGGAACGGTATTCACGTTGTCTGAGGAAACATTAACCTCTATTGCCATTTCCTGTATATGATAGAAATATAAATTCGTTAGTTGTTGAACAACATTGTCCCCACACACTAATTATACAAATTTTACAAAGAAAATTGCACAAATTTGAGGTTTAAAACTCATTTTAGAATCCTCACAGATTTACTGTATACAACCACAAATTGCTGTATACACACACGAATTTTCTGTATACACCGTCAATTCCAGTCAACGGTCGGTTGGTCAATAGTCAACGATCCGTGTGCCACGTGCCACATGCCATGTCATCAACATGTCAGAGTAAAAAGCTCCATGTGTCACACACGTGGCTATCCACGTGTCATGGGCCAGCCCTACAAACGGGCTGTGCCTCAGCCCACTATTAGGCCCAAACCCAGCCCAGCCCACACTCAGGCCATGGGTCTGAAACTGGGTCGGGTCATGGGTCTCGCGACCCGGTTCATGACCCAGATGTATCTTCTTCGTCTAACCTCCATTTTCGACGCTGTTTGTCACATTTTCTTCGTCTCGTCACCCTCGTTTGGATTACATAGTCAATTTAAATGAAAATTGACCAGAAAAAATAAATCAACAAAGAATAGCTTCGGTAGTATAATAAAACATAACAAAAACCATAAACCAGTATATATATAAATATAAATAAATAAGATTAACAGAACAAAATTGTTCTTAAGATTGTAGAAATAACTGAACAGTAATCAAATATTTATAAATATATATATTACAAATTAACAAACTGTATTTAAATACATGGTAAATATAAAACAAAACCTGTATTCTGAGGGCTGTGTAATACCACAGCTTCCTTAAGAACAATTTCGTCCCCACAGGTGCGAATGGTTCATTGACGATCGTCTCCCAGGATACAACGAACACTCACAATTTTTGATTTTAGCACCACCAAAAATGTAACTTCAAACTTAGAAAAATACCTAAACTTTATCACCATTTTTTCTAAAACCCAGAACACGTTCATAATATTTTTCCTATTTCTGTATCTGCTAACCTCAAGACTATTTACATATATATATATAGTAAACAAAAAATTGTAACGGAAAACAAAAGAACTAAAACGAAATTAATACAAATAAAACTAATTAAAATAAATTTTAATTTATTCAATAAAATTAATACAAATAAAACTAATTATAACAAATTTTAATTTATTCAATAAAACCAACAGTTACAAAAAACCAATGGGTTTGTAATGGCAATTGTTACAGAAACCCAACAGGAAAATGCAAAATCAATAAATAAAAAGAGAAAAGTCAAAAAGTATGCATGTTAAAAAAATATGTTTGACTATTTTTCAACGTATTTTTAGTTTTATATAAGAAAATTGAAGAGAGTGTAAGTGTAACTAGCCTTTAGTCTAAAGGATAATGCTAGAAGTATCCAAAAATATACCAAAATGTTTACTTAAGATGTATTTAATTATGTTGTTTACTTTTTTTAAAAGATTTATATATGTTGTATTAATTTTTTAATTAATAAAATAAAAACATGTCATTTTGTCACAACTAAAAATAGAGTTCATCATTTCTATTAAAAACAGCACAATCAATCATTTTTCTTATCAAATATCTTCATATCAAAAAACTACACCTTTATTGCTCTATCCATTTCAAGCCCAAAAGCACCAAACTTGAACAACTAGACCACTTGTAAAAGAAAGAAAAGAAAAAAAGAAGAAACAATACACAACCATATCATTTCCTACACATTTCATAGAAGTCTGACAGATCAACTATAAGCTTTCTGCCTCAGTAGATGGCCAAACTAAATTCTATTTATCTTAACAGCAAGTATAAAGTCATTCTCAGTCAATCCACCTGTAAATGACACAAATTTAATCAATTCCAATTTCCACCAATAGGACTAGTGAGCGGTGATATTGTAAGTATAATGACACTAAACAATCATCCACTTACCAACTGCATGTGTCCAGATCTCAATTGTTACATTGTTCCAGTCAACAAGGTGAAGGTCAGGATGATGAGCTGCATGGGAATTAATTAAACATATTAATATCCAAGTACCTCAATTTTAAATTCATTGTGCACACATATAGATAAAAAAGAGAGAGTTAAATTTAAGACACCTTCAGCTTCTGCAACATCGGCTACAAGCTTGAAAAATTCCAATCCATTATCAAAACTCTTCAATGTCCAAGACTAGTTCAGTTTTAGTACGCCACCTTCATTGACCAAATTCCATCCATCCACCTAAAGAACATATATTAGCTAAATAACGTACAATTTATATACAAATTAGGCCACATATATGACATAGAATCACGAACCCTTGTGATCAAAATGTCAGCAGCTTCTTTAGTCATTGGTCACAACTCCTTCAAGTCGCAGGGCACACACCTCTTTAATGTCAAATCTAATGGAACCAGCAAACAGGATCAGATACAAGAAAAGCCACATTCATTAGAAAACAAGGCACAGTACTAAGTACGAGTAATAGAGAAATAGCAAATGCTGCAAGAAACTAGACAAGAATAGATGTAAACACAAAAGTTCAGCAAAATAAAGTTTCCTTCTCACCAAGGAGGTTTTTTAACTTTTCTATTTCTAATATTTTTTTATAAACAGTCCAGAGGCATCATATTACATATAAAAGTTGCAACTGCCACTACAAGAAATCTGGCCTACAGCCACAACAGCCAGTTCGTGCCTGAAGGCCATTTTTGCGTGGCTAAACCCATTTAGTTACGCAAAAGACGTCGTAATAGCTCCGTGACAGTAGGCTCATCACTGAAAGTCCCTAGCCACGAAAAAAGTGGCGGTTCGTGACTAAAGGCCAAGTCCAAATTTTTTGGAGTTTTCGTGATTGAATGTGGCATATTCAGTAACGAAAAATGTTGTAACTGAAATCCGATAGTTTTTGTTACTGAATCCACTGTTTTCGTGATTGAAGCACTTAAATCAGTTACAAAAAATTTCGTGTCTATTTCATGAAATTGCCCTAGTTTTAGACACGAATGTTTGCCTGTCTAAATGTGCTTTAGACTAGCCACGACTGTTGATTTCGTGTCCGCCTTTATTTTTAGTCATGGAGAAGTTCGTTACAAATTGTTAACTTAGTTAACCACTAATTATTTTTTCGTAATAGATTGCCTATTTGTTTGTCACGAAGAATAAGTTTCGTGTCTAAATGGGTTCAATATTACTGTGTATATTTTATATTTTGTGGCTATTTATATTAGCCACGGCAGTTATACATAACTGATGTTCTGGAAACCATACCAATCCCATATTAATTAGTTATATATTCACAATCCAAGAAACACATTTACTTATAACATAACCAATAAACAGTTTCTCATAAAAATCCACAATTAATAAACAACAACTAAAGGAACATGCTTTCTTATAAAAATATGATAGCTTTACTTATAACATAACATCCCAAAATATGTTTGCCAATTCTGAAATGACTACTTCTCTAAAGTTATAGTATATATAGCTATATTATAGTTTATCATAACCTAATCACAACATGTGAAACTTAAGATGTTAGCACTTAACATCTTCACAAAATAAAATATTAACAGTTGGCCTTCAAACTACTATTTACTGCCATCTCAAAAGTTACATACCAGTTTGCATACCATATTTAGTTCGAGTCCAAGCTAAAGGAACCTGCATCTCATTGAAGCAGAAACAACCAACACATATCAAACACAAAGCATTGCACTTATAGATCATTAACACAATTTCATGAACATTCCCGCTTGTGAATTCACACGTACCTTCATCATTAGACGCTGTCTCATTGGATAGATTACGCTCAAAGGAGTCCATTCACAGCTGCATCTTCCTTATGTAAGTCATGTAATTGTCATGCCGCTCCTCTATCGATTTCAGCCTTTCCTTCAGCTCCTGGTTTTCCACCTCAATCTTAGCAGCTTTTTGCACTGCTGCCTCCTCTCTCTTTCGTGCGTCTTCAGCTTCCCTTAAAGTGGTTTGAACCTTCCATGATTTTGATCTTCGAGGCTTCGCACCTTCACCTAATCCACATACGTAGCCAGGTTTTGGCGGCAAAACCATATCTAATAAGTCATAATTTCCCACTTCAATGTCACATTCCTCATGTGTCTCATCCTCCAGCTCAAGTACCTTATCTTGAAAAGTTCATACATTTATGATTGACCTGCTGCTCGATAAATATTACAGCAAAAATAAAATTTATCTACCATCCTTTGTTACCAGAAAATTAGGCATTCTTGTCCGTTTATCATTTACATTACCAGCCACTGAAATGTCTACTTACATAAATTTCTTTCGAATTTTCATCTACCCACTTGTTCTTCTTCTTGCTGAAATGGGTCTCTTTCCATAGTTGTTTTCTCCCCAGCAGCTGTCCATTCTCAGCGTCCCCCTACAAATCCAATCAAGTGTTTATTGGTTTAATTAGTACATATCACTCTATGAATTGTCAGCGAACACATAGCAACCACCTATGTGAGACTCATCTTATGCACTAAAGGATAAGAAATGTTACCAAATCATAACAAATCTGAGCGAAGGACTTCGTTCCTCCACAGTGGTTAATCCTTCTTGCTGCACGATTTCTCTTATTGGTTGCACTCCTTCTCTACATAAGTTTATGTTATTATAACATAAAGCAATATTAGAGCACTTTGATTTACATGACTTACATAAATGTTCCACACGCTATAGTTCACACACACAAGGCTGCAATCTTTAACAGAGTTAACTTAACATGCACTGTAAATAGGCCTATTTATCAAAGCTAATCCCGAAAACTAATTATAGAAGTTGTCAGTGTTAAAATGTCAATTGGCTGATCGGATAAGAGGTAGAATAAAGATTTAATAACTGAATTAAATGTTAAATGCGATTTAGGACAATAATTTATAAACAACAAGATTTATAAAAGTAAAAACATGTAATTAATGTCTCACAAAATAAAGTTACCAAAACTTAAGATATATTTTCACATCCTATCTTAGTAATAAAAACGAAACAACATAAGTTATATGATGTATAATGAAGGAACTCATAGTTATATGGTGTATAATGAATGAACTCATAGTATATCATCAATGTATATGCCGGTAAGTGCATTAACCATTATGTTTACTTTTCTTCGGTGTTGCTGGCCATAACTTGTGGAAGTTTATGTAGTTTAACAAAGCCATTCACAACTCAGTCTAAACCTATAGCAACATGCTAGACCACAAAAGTACTGCTTTTCAAATCCAATCAAGTTAAATACATGGAAATTCACTTTACTCACTTTATGGACTTTAGATTGAAATCAAGCAACAAATAGTGAAGTGTTTGATTGGCTGAATTTTCATAGAAAGTTAAATACCTATGAACTACTTCAAATAAAAAATCCATAGAGTTATTAAAAAGTAAATGGGCCTGTACACTCGGCAACTTTTTATTACTTTATCGAGAATATAAAAAGTAAATGTTCGGCATGACGATGGGGGGATGTTACCTTGTGGTTGCTGCACTTCCCGTCGGGGAGTGGTAAGTGGTGCCTCCGTGGGTAGATTTTGGCTCTTCTTTCTTGGTGATGTCCTCACTGCTAGAGCCGAACATTCTCCTGCAATATTTGCGATCATTCATGTCTATCATTAATTATTAATGGTGTAAAATATAAAAGAGCAAAAATAAGATGTTTAAAAAAAATTTGGATGATATGCATATACCCTCAAAAAGTGTCCACGCTGGCCTTCGTGATTGAGATGCTGTAGATCGTCTTATGTACATCTCTAACGAAGCCGCTTCTTGCGCATTGATTGGCCTTTTTCGAGGAGAAGACCTCACAGGAAGTTTCCCTCGACTGTTGGTTGATGTGCCACACATATTAGTCGTTGTTGTTACTTGCTGCATGATTAGACAGTAAGTTTATATGTGTTTTTCCACAAACTACATGGTTTCCAAAGGAACAATTTTTAATATAAAATCAGTAGACAATGTTTAACATACAACATGCATTAAATAGACATCATCATCGGCAAAACCATCCTCATCATCACTACGGTCGCCTTCCTCTCTATGAAATATCCAAAGATCATATGTTCTTACAATGTCATTAACAAAAAGATGATCGACAACTTCATCCTGGCTGCGTTCAATCCAATTATTGCACTTATAACAAGGACAAGGAATGTTGCTTTCATATTTCGAATGACTAAGAGCAAAAGAAATGAAGTCCTTAACCCCTTGTACATAAGATGGAAGACCACGTTCGAAGTTGCATCCAACTTTTATCCATTTAAATGTCTAAAAGTGAACGAAATTGTTCTACCACACCAAAGGAAAATGAAATAAATGACCAAAATAAACGATATTACAAAACTATTTCAAAAAATCGACACAAACAGTCCATGACATACCTGTGAGGATGCACAAACATGATAGAACTCTTTTCCAATTTAATCCCAAATTGCAGACCTCGTGAACGCACAATGTATTTCCTAAAAAACATCGAATATAGTCCAAAAATCAGTTACAAATGATGCAGCAACCACATTAATAAGGAACATGACAATTAATGCGAACCATAGACCGCAACATATTGATTAATTAAGCTAAACATTACACTCCATAGGAAAACAAAAACGTTAGAATGAAAAAACTTTCTGCCAGCCATACAACTATACAAGTAGGAAAAACTAAAAAAATTCTAAAGAGAGTTTACTCAAGTTACACACATGTAAAGGTAAAGCTACAACAAACGAATAGACATGTTCATGTTACCTTGGTCTCATCAAAATCAAAGTCAACTAGCGCAACGATATATTGTGAGAGGATCATTTATAAATTGAAAGAAAGACATTGATGAATCAAAGAGACACCATTTGTGCTAAAAAAAGACCAACATTTAGGTAGTAAGTTTCTGTAAGGACTTGGAATAAACATAACTTTTTCTTCTTTTTTGGTTCTTGGTAAAAACAGGACCAAAAAATATAGGAAAAAATGCTAAACCAAACAAAAATGGGAAAAATCCAACATCTATTAATTATACTATAAATTTAGGCTAATTTTACCCCCACTTATAAATGCTAGAAAATGTTTACAGCAATAATTTTATTAATGTACAGCAAAAAACAATTTTGATCAACATGACAACAAATCCTCAAGCTAAGTTCAAAATCAATAGAAATAGCAACAGAAGCTCACCATGGGCAAGAGAAAACATCAGAGAAACAAGAAGCAAGAAGTATCGAACATCAACAAACCATTCACATTCGATGCCCTCCTTCATTTCTTCACTAACTCACTCAGCAATATCAAAAACTAAAAATAAACTGAATAAAAACTCATGTTGTTAACACTAAATTAAAAAAGAAATAAAGAAACTTAAAGAAAAACTAAATCAAACTCAAAATTAAAACCCTAAATCCAAGGGATTAACAGATAGCAAGAAGACATTTTGGAAAGCATACAAGGTGGTGCAAAGTTTCAGCATTTCAGACACAAATAAAGAGGCCATTTCCGTGAAGAAAGCATTCGAAACAGTAGGAGAATAGTTATGAACAACCCACCTCTATTTTCTGCTTCACAAAAAGAGGAGTAAATGGCGGCGGTCTCTCAGCGATGTGGCGCCGATTTCGGCTCCTTGGCGCACCATTGCGTCCTTTGCTTCGCCGGAGAGGTTGGGTTTGGCTGGCTAGGTAGTGGGTGATTGTAGAGAATGCGGTAACTATTCTCAACAGACACCAAGGGCCACACCAGACCTTTTGAGATGAAGGGTACGAAATATAATTGGCCAAAATAGTGCCGTTTTGGTCATTTTTGGTATTAATCTAATTTTTTTTAAATGGAAAAAAATATATATTCTGTCACGAAATTATTTTTGTGACTGCATGAATTTCATCAGTTGACCAGTCAAACTCATACTAAACATGAAAATTTTGTAACTATAGGTTTGAAAATTTTGGAGGGAAAATTTTCCTCCGAAAAATTGACCCTTTAGTCACGAAAAAATGTTACGATTTAGGATTTTGTAACTAAAAATATACAATTTTTAAAACAGTCACGAATTATTTTTTTCGAAACTAAAAGGGTATCTTCAGTCACGAAAATGAATTTGTAGCTTTAATTTTTGTTGTTGTAGACCAAATTTCTTGTAGTGTGCAATGCTATCACAAGATTGATCAAGTCTAAACGCACCTCCTTCACTAGTGCAAAAGGTTCTAAATCTAGAAACCGAGTTTCTAGTTGGTGAGAACCAAACATTGCCCTCAAGTATCTCAAATATTCGGGAACTCAACTGTATATACAAGTACAAAACTCATCTTCAATATGTAAATTACTTATTTAAAAAAGTTAAAAAAAAGTAGAAATACAAAGGTGAAAGGCCACCCTGGAAACTAGAAAATTCATTTTATATTAGATGAAATATTTTATTAAGCTACACATAAAAATAATATAATCTTAAAAATACTTATGGAATGGAGAATACATGCAACTACCATTCCACAAAATATCAAAAACTCAAATTCCAAAATCAATTGAAATACCACGTTAAATAATATTATTTATTATCTAAAACCCTCAAGAATTTGACTCAGGCATATAAACAAACACCTAAGCCGCCATCAGAATTGACAAGCATAAGTATGTCAATTCATCAAACCTAGACTTTAGATTTCATTTTAAACTTCCATTCTTAATACGACTTTCAATCTAATAATTATTGTATTCCCAAGAACGATTCATTCAATGACAACCTTTTCAGGAAAAAGGGAAAACAAAGTTCCAAGAAAAAAAAAACACTAAAAAGATTATTGGAAGGAAATCTTGAAAATAAAGCAAGAAAGAATACCGTCCATGATGACCTTCGAGTAAGCTCTGAAACAACACTATCGAAGGCACCTGAAAATTATTGGAAGGAAATCTTTAGCACAGAGAAAAAGCTAAGGTAGAATCTGAGAAAGAAATAGAGATTGAGGTCCAATCCAATTCCAACCTTAGGTTTTGAGAGATGATTAGGAAGAAGATAAAGATTTAACTTTAAGATTCGACTCATGAATTACTCAGACAGTGGAACATAAAAGCTCAGTGAGACTCGGGACGCCATTGATGATTTTTGTTTCCTGCGAATTCCCACACAGGGTTTCGATGGAGCCCGTTTGGATAACTGTCCAAAGCACACTTGTTAAGTTGTTCAAGCCCAAGAAAGAATTTTCTTTCCTTCATACCAAACAAAAAATAAAAACCTCATACAATCCCGTTGAAATTCGTTTGTTGAGGGAAGCCGATTCGCAGAAGGAAGGAGAAGACAAGTTGCGGAATGGACAGGAAATTCGAGTCCGGGTCTTACAATCCTGCGCCTCACCCCAGGATTAGAAAACAACTAGATGCACCATATTGGATTTAGAATCAGATTTCCTAATCTGATGCCGATGCCATCGCCAAACACCAGATTAAGGGAAGAGACCGGATTTCGAAATCCAATCTGATTCCTTATCAAGTGAAACAAACGTTCCTTAAGTGAACAAATTCAATTTTAGAAAGTACTAAAATGCAATTAAACCTTTTTTTAAATACAATTTTTTTTTTCATTCTAATTACTTATTGACAATTAGCACTTTTTATTTGATTTTGAGAACAAGTTGTTCTTCGTGCCAATTGCAATTAGCAGCAGAGAAGCAATTGGGTCTTCTTCTACAACAATGGAGGACATAATCAGTAAACTTCCCGATGAAGTTCTTGTTCTCATTTTCTCTCCGTTGTCTCTCAAGGAAACAGTGGCTTCCTCAATTCTATCACGCCGATGGTGGTATGTTTGGAAATCTACTCTAAAACTCAACTTTGATCCACTCGATATTATTCACAATCTGCGCTCAATATATCCATTGCATACAAGAAAGTTTGAAAGAATGAAATACATGAACTGGGTTGATTTTGTATTGAAGAAACACAGAGGCCCAAAGATAGATCACTTTAGGGTTTGTTTTCATTTGCAAGATGATTTTAGATTTCACATTAATAACTAGATTAAGTTTTCTTAGAGAAAGAAAGTTAAGAATCTTGAGTTAGATTTCTTAATATTTGCTTATCATAACGCTACTGTGCCATTCTACAATTTCCCCCCAAGTCTTGTATTTGACAACAACATAGGGTTTGAGTCCCTCCAAGTGCTTGATTTTAAGTCTGTGAATATTCGTGGAAAAGTTATTGAGCATTTGCTGGCTAAGTGCCCACTTCTTGAACAGTTGGTTGTTTGGGAATCGTATGAGTTATGGGATGTGAGAGTTTATAGTTCTGTGTTGAAGCACTTAGAAATTTGACAATGTGGAAAGATCAAAAGCATTGACGTTTTCGCTTCAAACCTTGTTTCATTTTATTTCAATGGATATGGTATATTTAGCTCGCGGCTTAAGAATTGATGCGTGTCGTAAACACCAAAATTAATTACTGAATTTAAACACTGCCGTAGCAGCAGCAAGTTCAGGTCGATTCCACAGAGACTGATGATCAAACTATTTCGATTCCAATTAAAGCAAAATTAAAAAGATAAAAGGGGGATTTTATGTTGGAAAGTTCAATTATTAAAGAAAACAATTTAATACATACCGAAAATAACAATAGAAGAAAACCTTGGGTCAGAGTATCTTCAATTACTAAAGAACAGGTGATCACAGACAAAAATATATCCAAAAATAATCATTCAATGTTGAAAGTTAGAATAAAATAAATTTGATGCGTGTCGTAAACACCAAAATTAATTACTGAATTTAAACACTACTGTAGTAGCAACAAGTTCAGGTCGATCCCACAGAGACTGATAATCAATTCGATCTATTCCAATTAAAGTAAAATTAAAAAGACAAAAGGGGGATTTTATGTTGGAAAGTTCAATTATTAAAGAAAAGAATTTAATAAATACCGAAAATAACAATAGGAGAAAACCTTGGGTCAGAGTATCTTCAATTGCTAAAGAACAGGTGATCACAGACAAAAATATATCCAAAAATAATCATTCAATGTTGGATTGAATAAAATAGCACGGCCAATTTTATTCTAACTCTCACAATTAATTAATTCAGATACGATCGTAAATTAATCCTAATTCTGAAATATCTAAACCAACGTGATCTAAATTAAATCAGAACAGCATTAAGAACAATAGCAACCAACAATAAACAAGTCCTACAAACGTTGTAAAACTTTAATCTATTATGCATTCTCCTAAGAAATTAACAAAAGCTTAGCATGCAATTATTAAAAATCAAAGTGCTACTAAACATAGAACATTCAATACAATTGAATTCCTAATTAGCAAATACCCAATCCACAAATAATTATAACGGATCCAAATTATAATCAGAGAGAATTGAATAATAAACAAATAAATTGGAAGAACACAAATTGAATAATTATAATTGAATTAAAACTTATAAACAATGTCTCACACCTTATACTTTAGCAATGAACAATACTCTTTCCCAAGAAAAAGATTTAGCTACTCATAATTGTTAGAAATCTCTTTTCTTTGTTGTTTTTGCTCTCAAAACGGCTACCATATTACAAGATAACTTAAACCTATTTAAACTAAAAACCTAGGGCTACAAAACACACAAAAACGTGCCTAAACGGACCAACTTCGAGCCCATCCAGGCGCCTGGGCACTGCACCTGGGCTGCACTGCCTTGCTGCCAACGTCCATTTAATTACGGTTTTGCCACTGCTTCTTCAGTTTTTCTGTTTAATTACAATTTTGCCACTGTTTCTTCATTTTTCATCACTTTAAGCTCAAATCCACCTAAAACATAGAAAAATATAAATTAATCCATTTTAAGTGAATAAAACATGCTCAAATCAAGTATTAAGGTATATAAAATATATATAAATTGTATCCCATCAAGAATGTACCTAATCTTGTTGAGGTATCTGTCTCTTGGTACATTTGTAAGGATTTAATCAATTCTACCTTGAACCTGCTTTCATGCTGTCTTTCTCAGAGACAAGTTCTCAAAATCGATATCGGATCAGAGGTTAGTTTACGGAATTAAGTTGTTGGTTTTGATTATGTTAGTGTTTTACTATTTGTTTGGTTTTCAGAAATTTAAGAACAATCAAGTACTTCCTACATCGACGAACCTCAAGCATTTGCATTTGGAAGTTGATGTTGCCCAAAGTTTGTCTTCTTCAATTGAATTCCTTCATGAAATCATTTCCTAACCTGCAGAAGCTTGTCCTGGTGGTAGGTTTATTTGTAAATTAATAGTTCGTTTTGCTAATTGTGTGTAATTTTCACTTAGTGTAATTTGTTCATAAGATTTCACCAATAGTTTTAATATATAACCCATGACATTTCTTTTTTTCTTTGATTTAGATGTAAAGTTAAGTTTTATCACTATAATGAAAGGAGGGAGACAACAGATTGATATGTTTCTAGATTCTAATTTAATGTCCAATTGAGACATGTAGTACTTTTATTGTAATTGAATAGTGAAGTAATAATGAGTATTTATGTCTTTAATTAGTCATGGTATCATGTTGAAATCAAGAATTCTGCCAGACCCAAGAATGGTACACGGTTGATACTCATTCAATATTTTGAAAAGGAAAAAAAAAAAAAAGCAAATGAATAAAAATTTTACATTTTGAAGCAGAAATGATGAAATTTATTAATGGTATATGCAATTATTTGAGTGTGTATTCAGTATTCTAAAATTTGATGGAATGACTAACAAAGACAATAGTCAAAGTTTTTAACTTTGCATTGTGCTTAGGTTTATGTATTCTTAATTTCAAATTCATTACTTGCCATTAATCATGATATAATATCTTGTTCTCATGGTTTCATATTCTTCAATGTTACCTCGTTTGCTTACTTAATCTGTAGTAATTAATTTCAGATATTTGGTTATTGGAATTGTGTTGGATTGGTCATTCTTTGCTCCTACTAGAGACCTTGATTCATTTTTCATTTTTTGAGCAAAACAGAGGCTAATCTACTAGGAGAGTTTGGTTTTGTCAAACTGTGCATTGAATTAATCGAGGAGTGTTAATTTGAAGGTCTTTTTATCTAATTGGTACTGTTTAATCTGCTCGGAGCTTTGTTATTTCAATTGTTGCAGATCTTTTTTGGTAATGGTTTTTGTGTTTTTTATTCTTCTAGTTTTCACTAAATTGTTTTTCTTAATGCAGGTGTGGCAGGAATTTATGATGGAATACAAAAAATTTATAAAATCTGCTAAATGCTGCCATTATTACCTTAAAGAAGTGGAAATATTAGGCTATTCTGGTAGTGAAAGAATTGATGACTTCACCATGCCTGTCATAAAAAATGCTGTTACATTGGAGAAAATCGTTATTGATCTTCGCAGTCATTATCCTTATCCCGTAGCACTCCCTTTTCCTGGAGATATTGAGGTGGAGAGGAACAGCAGAATTGATGTTATGGAGAAGCTTAAACCAAAAGTTCCTGCAAGTGCTTCATTTTGACAACAACATTGGGTTTGAGTCCCTCCAAGTGCTTCATTTTAAGTCTGTGAATATTAATGGAAAGGTTATTGAGCATTTGCTGGCTAATTGCCCACTTCTTGAGCAATTGGTTAATGAGGTATCCGTCTCTTGGTACATCTGTAAGAATTTAATAAATTCGGCCTTCAACATGCTTTCATGCTGTCTTTCTCAGCTACAAGTTCTCAAAATTGATATCGGATCAGAGGTTAGTTTACGGAATTAAGTTGTTAGAGTTTTGTTCTTTTCTTTTTTTTTCCTCTTTTTTTCCTTTTTTTTCCTATAGGATTATGTTAGTGGTTTACTCTTTGTTTGGTTTTTAGAAATTTATGAACAATCAAGTAATTCCTACATCAACGAATCTCAAGCATTTGCATTTGGAATTTGATGTTGCCCAGAGTTGCTGTCTTCTTCAATTGAATTCCTTCATGAAAGCATTTCCTAACTTGCAGAAGCTTGTTCTGGTGGTAGGTTTACTTGTAAATTAATAGTTCATTGTGGAAATTGTGTGTGATTTTTTCTTCATGTATTTTCTTAATGAGGTTTCATGCCAATAGTTTTTATATATAACCCATGTCAATTTATTTTTTCCTTAATTTAGATACAAAATTATGTTTTATCATATCATCATAATGAAAGGTGACAAACATCTTTTAAGTTTCGAAATCCTAATTAAATGTCCGATCGAGACATGTAGTACTTTTCTTG